>MJUU01047454.1:64766-207467 GCA_002080025.1 Modiolus philippinarum | reverse complement strand
TGTTCGTATATCTTTAATAACATCTTTCCAACTGTCACACTTGTCACAAAACCAATTGTGTTGATGGTCACACTTTTCTTGATATTTCCCATCCTTTGGGTCACTGAGAGACCAACTTGGACAATGATCAGCACAATCTGAACTTCCAGATATGTGTAATTTGTATTCATTTTTCAGATAAATTTTGTATCCATGTAAAAGGGCAATGAAACTCTTTGAATTTTCTGATGATAAGCCATTTTCTTCCAGAACTGATACAAACTTTATGAGTTGATTTAAGCCTTCATGACCATCTGCAGATATGTTATCTAACCCCTTCATACTTGTTCTCTTGGAAGCTGCACAAACATTAAGAATCTTGAACAGAGTGGATCTCGACAAAGGCTGGAATTCAGTCTCCTTGCAGTAGGCATAATACATTGATATCAAAGTTGAATGGCATGATGTCCGAACAACATCTGGAACTTCCAACACTTTTCCTGACTCAAGTTTGATTGGCCTTGTTCCGTAGGCTACAATCTGATGGAACATTGGGTTAAAAATGAAGCTCGTTGCATGCTCAAGTTTTTCTGGGTCCATTTTCATCTTTTTATAAGGTGTCTTCTCTGCTGCAACAAGACCCCTATCAAACTGAGAAGAATATTTCCGTGCCTGATCAATACGGTATGTTGTCACACCAGGCATACATCGGAGAAGTTCAGACTTGGACATTGTCTTTGACATTATAGATAGCAATTGACATTTTATCATGTTATCTTGTGTCAATCCATACAGTTTGGTTATTGCCCCATTTTCAGTACAAAAACAGTTTACACCCACTTCCTGTTGGCAGAAGTGACTAAAATTTTTTTTTAGTTGATGAGAAATATAGATGGACTGTTCCATGAACTTTATTTATTTTTTAATTTTTTATTGGTACATTTGTTCCATTTTAAGTATTCATTCAAAAATTCAAGAAAACTTAGCTTTGGTCAATTACCATCTCAGGCAAACGACCACAGAAGTCAGTCATAAACTGACCAATCAGCACCAAACAACACTGAACTCTCCTGTAAGGAGGAAATGTATTTACCATTCACTTCTGCCCAACAGGAAGTGGATGTAAACTGTTTTTGTACTGAAAATGGGGCAAGGCCAAATTCAATGAATATTTATGTGTATTGGAAGGGAAGGGGCACCCAAAGGTAGGTGTTTTTGACATAGTTGTACAGAAAATATATTAGGAATCAAACGGTGCAATCCAGATATCGAAGGGATAAGAAATAACCAGACAAAATCGAGTTGAATTGGGGCTGGTAAAAACCATAGTTGCTTACCTTGTAGAAGAAGAGAGGGAGGGACTGGAATTTTTTTATGAAACAAGTGCCTGTGCCAACTCTAGCTGCAATCAATTCTCCTTCATTGCATATGTCTCCCTCTTTCAACTGGACTGACTTCATGTGACATGATATGGGTCTTGTACATGTTCCCAATGGCACATTTACTGTTTCATTTGGATAGTGGGCTGAGTCACCACAATCAGTTTTCACAAAATTTGACAGGGAACACTTGACCTGCCTGGAGGCAGCCATTTTCTAAATCATGTGTATCTATTTTTAGCGCAAAAGAGCTCCGCAAAGGGAAATAACTCTTTACCAAATGGGGTCATATTGGGGGGAATTTTAAAACTAGTTTTCTTAAAATATGAACAAAAACACGCGAGTTTTTCAATGTAACCTATCAAAGTAAATATTTATCTCCGAAGTTATATTAAATATCAGATGTAATATTGTTGGTCATGAGAGAAATAAGGATTTGTAATAACACTCATATTTTACCTTATATATGCAAATGTTGAGTTTGTTTGGAACAATTTTAACAAAGATAAGAAAATATTGAAGAAAAGTTCAATTTAAATAGAAAAAAATAATTTGTATATAGTATGAGTGCCAAAAATCGGTTATTTTAGATTTTTATAAAAATCCTAGCCTCCCCCTTTTAATTTGTTTACACATGGTTTCCATGACAACCACTACATATATTTAAAAAGTAAATTCACTTATTACAACCATTTACCGTATACTTTGACAAGACAATTTATTTTAAGAATTGATAAGCAGGCAAGAATCAACATTTCTATACAAACTGCATGATCCTTAGAAATACTGGTACTTAATCGCATTTATTAGTATGGGTGTGTTTTAAATATTGCATAATGAATATTATGCTTGTACAGCGCTTTGAGGATGTAAATAGAGAAAGCGCTTTATAAGTATTGTGATAACAAAAACAAAAAAAAATATTGCTGGTGCTTCAGCCGCTGTTCGGTGGTAAAAGTAGTAATGTCGCTGTTTAAGGGCATGCTCAACTGCTTATTTCGCTACTTACTTGCTCATTTCGCTGCTCAGGCTTCTCATTTTGCTGTTCGCTTGGTAATTTTCACTGCTCGCGTGCTCATCTAGGGAAATTAAAAGGAGAGGATGATCGGGCCTTAAAGGGAGAGGAGGAGAACAAGAGCAACACATTTTTATCTATTTATTTTTATTTTTTCAATGGAACCTCCCAAGCCCCCCTTCCAAAATCAATGACTGCTTCATGGCGGGAAAAAAATATGTATATATGTAGATTATTTTATTATTTATTGCCTAATTGAAAGAAATCGTACAAGTATTAACAAAAAAAAATTATAATGCACAGAACGGGATAAAACAATAAATACGGAGAGCGATCAATAGATACAACAGTTTGGGTAACATTTGAAAAAACAAGACAATAGATGAACTCCAGATTGCACAAAACAAAAGGAGATAACTAAGATCCGGATGGGAAACCAAAAGATAAAGGGTGAAAGAGAATATTAAAAGTAATGAAAACAAATAGATAATCAAAGGCTTTAATAAGGTTCTATCTTAGCCAATACTACATAAAATACATAGAAAAGATTGAAGTACTGGATAAAAAAATCAGAATGAAAGACTTGACATCCAATACAAGAGGAAGGATCAAGGGGTTTGAGTTAGACTGGCAACCTGGGTTGCCCCATCCAACCGTCACACCACTTTCACACTGATTCAGTACGTTTACGGTGCTCTACATTCGTGACGCTTGGGAGTAGGGTTAAGGTTTATCGATGACCATATAAAGAAAATGAGCGTGGTCAATTCAGTCACAAACCACCGGAAAAATTGTCGACCGCAATGTTCCTTATTTGGTATAGGCATTTCAAAGTAAGTGGTGAGTTAAACCGGTTTTATGGCATTTTAAGTTAAAATGCATGAAAGAATTTTGTCAGAATGCCTATGAAGGTGAATACCAAAAATTATGAAGATATATTAAATCAAATTGTACTTCGGTAAAAAGTGAAATGCTTTTGTATTGATAAAACATGATACGGAAGCATGGGGGTGAAATCTCGTGGCCATGACATACCGATGCTAAGTCGTAGCTACGAGATAGCTATGTCGTGGTCACGAGATACTAACTCGTTCCCAAGACATACAAAGTCGTGGCCACGAGATAGGTTTCTCGTTCCCACGAGATAGGTTTCTCGTTCCCACGAAAAGCATGGGGGTGAAATCTCGTGGCCATGACATACCGATGCTAAGTCGTAGCTACGAGATAGCTATGTCGTGGTCACGAGATACTAACTCGTTCCCAAGACATACTAAGTCGTTGCCACGAGATAGGTTTCTCGTTCCCACGAGATAGGTTTCTCGTTCCCACGAAATGCTATTTCGTTCCCAAGACATTCTATGTCGAGGCCACGAGATAGCTATGTCGTGGCCACGAGATGCTCTCCCGTTCCCACGACATACTAAGTCGTGGCCACGAGATACTAGGTCATCGCCATCAGATAGCTATGTCGTGGCCAAGAGATACTATCTCGTTCCCACGACATACTATGTTGTGGCCTCGAGATATTTATACACTGTGAGACCTTCAACCACGTGCTTTGCACGTACTCATGGCCACGACTAAGTATGTCGTTGGAACAAGATAGTATCTTGTTGCCAAGACGTAGAATGTCGTGGGAACGACTTAGTATCTCGTGGCCACGACATAATTAACTCTTGGCAACGACTTAGTATCTCGTGGCGACGACTTAGTATCTCGTGGGAACGAGATAACATCTCATGGCCACGATAGCTATCTCATGGCCTCGTCTAAGTAAGTCGTGGGAACGAGATAACATTTGTGGGAACGAGATAGCTATCTCGTGGCCACTCCTTAGCATGTCGTGGGAACGAGTTAGTATCTCGTGTCCACGATAGAAAAAAATGCACATGTCCCCTCCATGCTTCAGTAACATTATGATTCTCAAACAACGGCAGTAGAATACCGAAGGAACAAAGCACAAGATTACACAAATCAAAGTCCAGAGACAAGGCAAAAGCAAGAACACCAAAAGACACCACATGCCTAAATCAAGATCTTAATACCGGGGATTTTGAATTTGAAATATAATTATATTTAACTTTTGAAATGAGATGTGTTTTCAAAGTTTTAGACGTACTAAGATAATGGTTAATAATCTTAATATACAAAGCTAATACACTAAAAAACATATAAGAAAAAGGCAAATTTTCTCCCTTTGATGTTATATATCGATGCCTGCAAGAGTGAAACTTGCTGTAATTTAAACTAAAACATATAAGAAAAGGCAATTTTATCCTATCGATATTATTTCTATGCCCACATTAATGAAACTTGTTGCGATTTAACCTAACATATTTAAGAAAATGTACATTTTCTCCATTTTCTCCAGAAATGCGCATATGCAGAAATTAAATTCACAGCAACTTCGGTATTTAGTCATTCGATAGTATATCAATACCCGCAGTACTGAAATTTTCTGTAATTTAATCTACAACATATAAGAAAGGGCAAATTTTGTCCATTCGATATTATATCCATGCCCGCATTACAGAAACTTGTTGCAATTTAACCTAAAAGGCATATTTTCTCCATTTGATGTTATACTGATGCCAACAAGACTGAAACTTGTTGTAATTTAACCTAAAAGGCATATATTCTCCATTTGATGTTATACTGATGCCAACAAGACTGAAACTTGTTGTAATTTAACCTAAAAGGCATAATATACTCCATTTGATGTTATACTGATGCCAACAAGACTGAAACTTGTTGTAATTTAACCTAAAAGGTATATTATACTCCATTTGATGATGTACTGATGCCAACAAGCCTGACACTTGTTGTAATTTTAACTTTAAACATATGAGAAAAGACCGATTTTCTTCATTAAATATTATATCGATGCCTACAATACTACTAAAACTTGCTTTAAAGGCATATAATTCTCTGACTTGCTGTAATTTACTAGAAAAATATAACAAAAGGGACATTTTAAATGGTTGTTGGTGTTGTGAATATTGAAAATTTGATATTTTGTGCACATTATTGTCATTCTACCAATACATATAAGAAAAGCATGTTGTGTTCCATATATCTACTTGATATGATGGTATATTTTATTTGTTTGTATAATTTGTAGTTGTAAACAAGCTGTATTATCGTTTAAAAAAATGATTTAAATAAAGATTAATGCGTTGTACAGAAAGCAGAAAATATATTTATAAAATGCGCGGATTTTGAATGAAACCAATAACCGCACCGTTACACGATGTGAACGCACAGGATTTACACGATGAAAGCACATGGTTAATACGATGCATGCACACGATGAACGCTATTCTGGGAATGTTGAACGTATTCATTGCTGTATAACAGGTCAGAGCGATCAGGGCCCTACGACTGGTCAGACCAGTAAGAATTCTATGACAGGTTAGAGCGGTCAGAGCTCTACGAGTGGTCAGAGTAGCCAGGGTTCTATGACAGTTCAGAGCAGTCGGGGGTCTATGACTTGTCAGAGCAGTCAGGATTCTGTGACTGCTCCAAGTTAACTTCAGATTAACTTAGGACTGTTCTCATGACTACTCTCCAAGTTATTTTGGACGAGAAGTTATGTCTGCACATAATTGTACATTATTTCTTCCACAAAATACAACAATGGCACTGATTTAAAGCAAAAAAGAACTTTCAGATTTGACGTCATCATCAGTCACAGAGGACATGTTTTTGCAATGTGGAGTTGGCTTGGCTAGCAGTTATGAAAACAGGTTTCAGTTATCGAGAAGTTAATTGGAGCAGATTTGGAGCAGTCCTAAAATCGGGTCTGCTCTGATTCTAAAATCACAACCGTTCTTGCTTTATATTATTCTAGCCATGACTGCTACATAAGTCTAATGTGTCCATGACCATTTTACGTAACATTTTATGAAAAAATATGGAGTAAATGAACATGAGACCATAACACATATATAAGACTACTGTGGCCGCGACCATTGTACCAAAGTCTGCTGTTGCCTTGGCCGTTCTTATCAAGTTTCTTCTGGTCATGACCGGTTTTGTCAAGTCTGCCCAGGGAATGACCGTTCTACGTAAGTCTGCTCTGGCTGCGACCGTTCTACGAAAGTCTGCTGTTTTGATGACCGTTCTTATCAAGATTCTTCTTGTCAAGTCTGCCCTTGGAATGATCATTCTTGTTACTACAATTATGAACTGAATATTTAATTAGGGATTTAACTAATTCGTTTTTTCTTGAGCCTTGGACAGTTTAAATAAAACATATTGAATAACTAGTAGATGTCCTCGATACTCGATTTGGCTTCATATTTCGATATTTTTGGAAATGAGTACTTATTTTTTGACTACTTTTGGATTATGGCTTTCCATATTATTTGATTTTAATGCTGCTGATGAGAGGTTGCTCCTTGAAACACGTGTACAGCATAACGAAATTCACTCTTGTTATGTATCTTATGTATGTTTTATGTAACTTCGGTATCTTTGTATTTTTGAACCATTGGGCCGATGCCACTGCAGGTGGACCAGAGGTCCCCGAGGGTATTCACAAGCCTAATAGTCAGACTTGTCTGACATGAAAATTTTACCTTGCGTGTTTTAGAAATTTACAGTGTTTATCAAAATTCTAACCCCTTAGAAATACTAAGGCTTCATTCCGTGTATGGCACTCTGTAGATGTCCTTGGTACTGGATTTGGCTACCTATTTCGATATTTTTGGAAATGAGTATTTCTCTTTTGATTACTTTTGGATAATGGCTTTCCATATTATTTGATTTTAATGCTGCTGATGAGAGGTTACTCCTTGAAACCCGTGTACAGCATAACGAAATTTACTGTTTTGATGCAACTTCGGTATCTTTGTATTTTTGAACCATCGGGCCGATGCCACTGCTGGTGGACCAGAGGTCCCAGAGGGTATTCGCAAGCCCAATAGTCAGACTTGTCTGACATGAAAATTTTACTTTGCGTGTTTTAGAAATTTACAGTGTTTTTCAAAATTCTAACCCCTTAAAAATACTTAGGCTTCATTCCGTGTATGGCACTCGGTAGATGTCCTTGGTACTGGATTTGGCGTCCTATTTCGATATTTTTGGAAATGAGTACTTCTTTTTTGACTACTTTTGGATTATGGCTTTCCATAATATTTGATTTTAATGCTGCTGATGAGAGGTTACTCATTGAAACATGTGTACAGCAAAACGAAATTTACTGTTTTTATGCAAATTCGGTATCTTTGTATTTCTTATTTTACGATGTTTTCAATAGTTATGTTGTGGTAAAAGTAATTTGACATTATGTTACATTCATCCTGTAATGTGATTTACGATTTGTATTTGACGACAGTTGAATTATGAATAGCAATCGCGAACTCAGTATTTCGGGTATCCAGTATCGAGAAAGGAAATAACTCTTACTTGTTTATATTTACCTGAATAAACAGGTGAAATGCACAAATTGTGTCACTAGCCAAAAGTGAAATTTCATATTTGAATAATTTATTTCATTATGTTAAGTTTTTTTTAAAGTTTATTGTGTTTTCATGTTACGACTAAATTTGAATGATCTAAAATTTATGTAATTTTTAAATATTTGAAACGATATAGTAAAACTTGTCACTTTTCTGGCAAAAGCAGGTCCTAGAGCGGCTATAGCTAGAACATGTCAGCTGAGAGCGGTCATGCTAGAGTAGGTCGGATTAGTCATGGGTAGACAGGTCAGAGTGGGCATGATTCTGACTAGAACAGTCAGAATTTTTATGGTCAGAGCGGTCAGAAATCTAGTTCTTGGACCATGACAGGTCCTTGCAGTCACTAGTCTAGAGCAGACGCGTTTCTACTGCCTAATTGACACCTGTTCTAAGTCAACTTAGAGGAACTTTTATGACTGCTCCAAGTAAATTTTATGAAAGGGTATGTCTGCATCCAACTGTTAGAGCTTCAAACGATGCTGTCTTCTAGAATATGTCTTACAAGGGAAACAATTACCTTCGGAAAAAAATCTACTACAACTTACTTAGCGAATCCTTGTAAAATTTTTAGTACTTCTAATAGTTTTGAAACTGACAAGCCTATCATTGGTATTCCTAGTGCGAAAGCATGCATTTTCGAGTTGTCGATTTCCAGCGGTAGTATGTAGTACTTCACGATTCTTGCAAAATTGTAGCAACTAGTAACTACTCCCATTAAAAGTCTTGTGTAGCAGCCCTGAAGATAAAGGATAACGAAGACAAAAATGATAATAGGGTCTGTAAGTCTTGTCATGTGACCCCCGAGAATTCACGATAAGAATGCGATTTGAAAAATTGTCCCGCCAAAACATGGCGAACAGCATTATGACGTTCAAATTTGTGATTGAAACGTCGTATGTTTTTGATAAAAATGCAACTTCCGGGTACAATTTATGTACCCGGAATTTTCAAAATTAAACGAGACTTACATACCCTATATGACGTTTGAGGATTCTTCAACAGTTGAAATAGAAACGAACGTGGAGATTCCAGCAACAAATTCGAAGAGATTTATACCTGTTGTGTAAAATATTACTCTGTTAACCAGTGTCCACTTGCTGAAATCGCCCGGGAATTTCCTGACGAAAAATATTAATTGTGCGACGCATGCCACAATACTCTTATGATCAAAAATGCAAAGACTTTTAGAGCTAATAAATCCATAGAAACAAAAGAAGGACGAGTTGAACTGGTTATATTCTGCATGGTTGTAATAATTAGGATAAAAGGAAACAATACCAGTTAACAATATGTGTTAGTTTATATCTTTTGCACGCAGTGAATGTAATTCCTTGTATCTGCGAGACTACGCAATATATATGCATGTAAAATACATAGACTGGTGATCAATATAAGAAATAAAAAAGTATTCTTGTTTATATACATGCCAAGGCATCTCATTGCACTATTAAAGATGAAAATAGTACCTTTTTGAAATAGTTATTCAGTTCCATATCAGGGATTGGTCTAAGATAGCCTTACACAATTGAAGCTACATTAGACAGGGATGAAATGTTGACAATATATTATATAATAAATGACAATTGTGACTACCGTCGTTGTTAAGTCTCGACATCAAGGGTAATAATTTCAAAAAAATATAGAATTTGAATAAACGCTTCTTAATTTCATAAAACACTTATTAAATAGATTTTCCTATTTATTTAAGTAAAACAAATAGCTATTTAACCATTATTAAGTAGACTCGAACAGCAAAAAAAAACAGTTTAATTCACATTTAATTACTTAAATTGAATTTAAGAAATGAGAAATGAATTTATTTTCAAGATTGTAATTTCCTATTTTTTATAGTAAATCTTCTTGTTTTTTTTCCACCACTAACCAACTTCAGTTGAGTTAAACCCAATCAAGACAACTACCGTTCTGAGTGGTGTGGAGATTTGTTAGACTGACGATTCGGTTCTCACTGACCTTATAAGTTATATAAAAGATAGGAACGATTGTTTTTCATGTAGTTCAAATAATAAAATGATCAAGTAGGAGTGGAGTCAGTGTGGAAAAATGGCCAAATGTTGAACACAAAAAAAAATTATGTGGACGGGACATCCTACGGAAATTGATGACGCGTGGGATACTTAATTTATACCAATGGTTTGACTAATGATTTATCTGTAAAATTTCCAAATGACGGTGGCTCAACTGTAGCAGTATTGACCAGATTATTATCTGAGCAATTGGCATCTTTATGTTTGGATCCAAGAAAACGAGATTAACCCTACCACAATTTATTTGTGTTATGTTACACGTTAAGTTCGGTCAGGAGAACTTCAGTCAAAACTTTCTGATATGCAGTATTATCTAGGACGGTATCCTTGGACAAAACTTTCTATTTAAACAAATAAGGGACAGACCATTTAACCTGAAAAGGGGGGGGGTTATGTTTTTTTTTCTGGACAGAACATTTTTTTTTCAGTGCTGGTGGACCAGAGGTCCCCGAGGGTATTCACAAGCCCAATAGTCAGACTTGTCTGAAATGAAAATTTTACCTTACGCGTTTTAGAAATTTACAGTGTTTATCAAAATTCTAACCCCTTAAAAATACTAAGGCTTCATTCCGTGTATGGCACTCGGTAGATGTCATTAGTACTGGATTTGGCTTCCTTTTTCGATATTTTTGGAAATGAGTACTTCTTTTTTGACTACTTTTGGATTATGGCTTTCCATATTATTTGATTTTAATGCTGCTGATGAGGGGTTACTCCTTGAAACACGTGTACAGCATAACGCAATTTACTGTTTTTATGCAAATTCGGTATCTTTGTATTTCTTATTTTACGATGTTTTCAATAGTTATGTTGTGGTAAAAGTAATTTGACATTTTGTTACATTCATCCTGTAATGTGATTTACGATTTGTTTTTGACGACAGTTGATTTATGAATAGCAATCGCGAACTCAGTATTTCGGGTATCCAGTATCGAGAAAGGAAATAACTCTTACTTGTTTATATTTACTTGAATAAACAGATGAAATGCACAAATTGTGCCACTAACCAAAAGTGAAATTTCATATTTGATCAATTTATTTCATTATTTTAAGTTTTTTTAAAGTTTATTTTGTTTTTATGTTACGACTAAATCTGAATGATCTAAAAGTTATGTAATTTTTAAATATTTGAAACGATATAGTAAAACATGTCACTTTTCTGGCAAAAGCAGGTCCTAGAGCGGCTATAGCTAGAACATGTCAGCTGAGAGCGGTCATGCTAGAGTAGGTCGGATTAGTCATGGGTAGACAGGTCAGAGTGGGCATGATTCTGACCAGAAGTGTCAGAATTTTTATGGTCAGAGTGGTCAGGAATCTAGTTCTTGGACCATGACAGGTCCTTGCAGTCACTAGTCTAGAGCAGACGCGTTTCTACTGCCTAACTGACACCTGTTCTAAGTCAACTTAGAGGAACTTTTATGACTGCTCCAAGTAAACTTTATGAAAGGGTATGTCTGCATTCAACTGTTAGAGCTTCAAACGATGCTGTCTTCTAGAATATGTCTTACAAGGGAAACAATTACCTTCGAAAAAAAATAAAAAAACTACTACCACTTACTTAGCGAATTCCTGTAAAATTTTTAGTACTTCTAATAGTTTTGAAACTGACAAGCCTATTATTGGTATTCCTAGTGCGAAAGCATGCATTTTCAAGTCGTCGATTCCCAGTGGTAGTATGTAGTACTTCACGATTCTTGAAAATTGTAGCAACTAGTAACTACTCCCAATAATAGGGTCTGTAAGTCTCGTCATGTGACCCCCGAGAATTCACGATAAGAATGGAATTTGAAAAATTGTCCCGCCAAAACATGACGAACAGCATTATGACGTTCAATTTTGTGATTGAAACGTCGTATGTTTTTGATAAAAATGCAACTTCCGGGTACAATTTATGTACCCGGAATTTTCAAAATTAAACGAGACTTACAGACGCTATATGACGTTGAGGATTCTTCAACAGTTGAAATAGAAACGAACGTGGAGATTCCAGCAACAAATTCGAAGAGATTTATAGCTGTTGTGTAAAATATTACTCTGTTAACCAGTGTCCACTTGCTGAAATCGCCCGGGAATTTCCTGACGAAAAATATTAATTGTGCGACGCATGCCACAATACTCTTATGAGAAAAATGCAAAGACTTTTAGAGCTAATAAATCCATAGAAACAAAAGAAGGACGAGTTGAACTGGTTAAAATCTGCATGGTAGTAATAATTAGGATAAAAGGAAACAATACCAGTTAACAATATGTGTTAGTTTATATTTTTTGCACGCAGTGAGTGTAATTCCTTGTATCTGCGAGACTACGCAATATATTTGCATGTAAAATAAAAAGACTGGTGATCAATATAAGAAATAAAAAACTATTCTTGTTTATATACATGCCAAAGCATCTCATTGCACCATTAAAGATGAAAAAAATACCTTTTTGAAATAGTTATTCAGTTCAATATCAGGGATTGGTCTAAGATAGCCTTACACAATTGAAACTACCTTAGACAGGGATGAAATGTTGACAATATATTATATAATAAATGAACATTGTGACTACCATCATTGTTAAGTCTCGACATCAAGGGTAATAATTTCAAAAAAATATAGAATTTGAATAAACGCTTCTTAATTTCATAAAACACTTATTAAATAGATTTTCCTATTTATTTAAGCAAAACAAATAGCTATTTAACCATTATTAAGTAGACTCGAACAGCAGAAAATCAGTTTAAGTCACATTTAATTACTTAAATTGAATTTAAGAAATGAGAAATGAATTTATTTTCTAGATTGTTATTTCCTAATTTTTTATATTAATCTTCTTGTTTTTTTCCACCACTAACCAACTTCAGTTGAGTTAAACCCAATCAAGACAACTACCGTTCTGAGTGGTGTGGAGATTTGTTAGACTGACGATTCGATTCTCACTAATAAAGATTTTGAAAAGAAAATAATAAAAGAATTCCATAATATGGAAAAAAACATTGTTTATAATGAACTTACAGACCAACCTATAACAATAACCGAAGTTAACGTATTATAAGAAATTTAAAAAACAACAAGTCGTGTGGCCCAGATAACATAATGAATGAAATAATTAAATTTAGTGCCCCAGTAACAATCAAATCGATGACAAAATCATTTAATGTAATCTTAAAAACAGGATACTATCCCAAAATCTGGGAAAGGTCATTTATAATTCCTATCCATAAGTCTGGTGATAAAAGTAATTTAAGTAATTATAGAGGGATATCTCTAATGAGCTGTCTTTCCAAAGTGTTTAGTGCTGTATTGAGTAACAGACTCATAAAGTGTATGGAAAACAATTATAATGAGTCTCAATTTGGATTTCGAGAAAACCATAGAACTTCGGATAGTATATTTATACTAAAGTCTATTATTAACAAATATCTCCATAAAAATAAGAAGAAACTTTATGTCTGTTTTATCGACTTCAAGAAAGCCTTCGATACTTTATGGAGATTGGGCTTATTTTACAAATTAGGTAACCTAGGTATTGGAAAAAACTTATCAAATATCATTAAAAAACAATTTGCAAATACTGAAAACTCCTTCAAATACAAAGATATGTTCTCAAAACCATTTAATGTAAATAAAGGTGTCAGACAAGTAGTTTGTATGAGTTCTATTTTATTTAATATTTTTATTTATGATATTAGCGAAATATTCTTAGAAAAGAATTGCACACCTATTCAATTGATTGATTCAAACTTAGGAAATTTGCTCTTTGCAGATGACTTAATTATTATATCTGAAACAGCTGATGGCTTACAAAATAGCCTAAATTCACTGTCTGAATATTGTGACAAATGGCAATTGTCAGTTAATGTTAATAAATCTAAAACCATGATTTTTCAGAACAACCCAGGTAAAGTGGATAAATCTTTTATAAAATATAAAAGTGAACAAATAGAAAATGTTAATGAATACAAATACTTGCGCTGTGTTATTTCTAGAAATGGAAATCTGACTATCTGTAGTCAAGACTTGGCAAACAAAGCTAGGAAAGTTCTGTTTTCCATAAAATCCTATACCTCAAATTTTAGTAAAATACCTGTAAAAGCTCATGCAAATTATTCGAAATGCTTATTCGACCTATTTTAACATATAATTCAGAAATTTGTTTTATGGATACATATATACAAATATATAGAGCCAAAATTAGAGCTCTAAAAACAATAGAATTGTAGATGATTTGTCTTTTATTGATAAATCCCCCTTTGAAAAAATACATTTAAACTTTATTAAAAGTACACTTGGTACAAAAAGAACTTCGACTAATTTTGTTGTTAGACAAGAAATTGGATTGTTACCAGTGGAATCTGTTATCAAATATCAATCCATTTTGTACTTCTCGAGACTAAATAATGATGGATTAAATCCACTTCTCACCGAAGCTTTTAATTTAACTAAACTTTTAGATAAAGAAGGAACTTACTCATGGTACACATATGCCAATGAAATTATAAAAGAAAACAAACTAGATATAGCTCATTAAAATTATTGCAGTTGGAGTTAACATATGTGTTATGGTCTCATGTTCAATTACTCCATATCCTTTCGTGAAATATATAGAACAATTAAATAATTGTAAAACTAAGGAAAACACCCAAAAACTAAAGAAGAGTATTAAAAACACAGTCTTGAAATATTATAATAACCTTGTAGATACAAAAATTCAATCATTAAATGAAGACAACAAAAACTTCCTTTATAAATATTTTAATGAAAATATAGAAACTTTTTATTTAAACCACCCAAATAAAGAAACAAGAAAAATTTTGACTAAATTTACAGTTAGCGATCACGAATTATTAATTGAATTAGGAAGATACAAAAAGATCCCTAGGCAGCAAAGAATATGTAAACTCTGCAATATAGTAGAAAACGAAATACATTTTTTCTTTAACTGTAAAATTAATAATCAACTTCGAACAAATCTTATAACAAAATTTAATAAAAATAATAATGAGTTTAGTTTAAAAACTTTTCACCAGCAACTAGCTATTATCCTTAGCCCATCAACACCTGAAGATATAAATACAGTTGTCTCTTTTATTAGACAGTCATTAGAACTGAGGAGAGGAGACCCTTAGCTGATATATATCTTCACTGTATTTGTTTTATTACATTATGTTTTTGTTTGATATATGTTTGTATTGCCATAACCCAAATGGGTTCTTTGTCTGCAATTTTCAATAAATAAATATAAGTTATATAAGAAATAGGAACGATTGTTTTTCATGTAGTTCAAATAACAAAATGATCAAGTAGGAGTGGAGTCCGTGTGGGAAAATGGCCAAATGTTGAACACAAAAAAAAATTATGTGGACGGGACATCCTACGGAAATTGATGACGCGTGGAATACTTAATTTATACCAATGGTTTGACTAATGATTTATCTGTAAAATTTCTTAATGACAGTGGCTCAACTGTAGCAGTATTGACCAGATTATTTGAGCAATTGGCATCTTTTCGTTTGGATCCAAGAAAACGAGATTAACCCTACCACAATTTATTTGTGTTATGTTACACGTTAAGTTCGGTCAGGAGAACTTCAGTCAAAACTTACTGATATGCAGTATTATCTAGGACGGTATCCTTGGACAAAACTTTCTATTTAAACAAATAAGGGACCGACCATTTAACCTGAAGGGGAAGGGGGGTTATGAAATTTATGAAATATTTTTTTTTGTTTTGCACGCGTATCAACAAAATATTTTTTTTCAAAATTAACATTATTTTTTGGGCAGAAAGCCTCATTCAGAATTTTTTTTCCATCATTTTGGCAGCCAAAATATTTTGTTCACATAAAATCAGATCCAAAATATTTTTTTAGAAAAAAAAACCATAGCCCCGCCCCCCCCCCCCCCCCCCCTTTTCAAGTTAAATGGTCGGTCCCTAAGAATAGTCGTGTACAAATGAAAGGTAATTCATACACAACATAGCAATGAAATTTAATGTTGGATTAGTGGAAGTCGAATATGCTACGGTATTTAGGGTGAAGGTCAGTGAAACTATAAAGATACACTAAATAACAGTGGGATAAAACAAATTAAGAAAATTTTTGTCTGCAATGTTCCTAACTTGGTACAGGAATTTCAAAAGAAATTGTGAGTTAAACCGGTTTTATGGCATTTTAAGTTTACATACATGAAAGAATTTTGTCAGAATATGTATGAAGGCGTATACCAACTAGAGGCTCCCAGGAGCCTGTATAGCTCACCTGTATAGCAGTGGTACATCCATGCAATAACATTGATTTTTAAATACATTTTCTATGAGGTATAAAGTTAATCAATGGGACTGCGGGCGGTTATCTTGGATTATGCAGGGACGTGTCAGACAGATTTTTTACTTAACACCATCCAAGGACTATTATGACAAAGTTTGGTTGCAATTGGTTAATTTGTTTCAGAGGAGTTGATTGTTGAACGCATTTGCCATAGGGTCTAATGTTAATCAATGGACCCCATTGCCGGCCATCTTGGATTACGCACTGACATGTCAGATACAATTTTCATCTAAAAATTGAGGTACTTTGTTAAAGTGCGATTTTGGTCCCCCTAAGGCGCCTTATAGCTTGGAAACGGTAAGAGCTATGCAAAATCCGTTGACATACTACCGAAAGCTCATGTCAAGAGGAATCCAAAGAAAGAAACCCCATAAAAATCAAAATTGAGGTACGATTTTGGCCCCCTTAGGCCCTTATAGATCGGAAACGGTATAAGCTACGCAAAGTCCGTCGACACACTACCGAAAGTCATGTCAAGAGGAACCCCATCAAAATCCGATGAAAAATAAAAAATTGAGGTACTTTGTAAAAGTGCGATTTTGGCCCCTTAGGCCCCTTATAGCTCGGAAAGGGAAAGAGTTATCCAATATCTGATAGTTGTGCGCCATGTTTATTTTTCATAAGGAATCCAATGTTAATCAATGGGTCCCACTGGCGGCCATCTTGGATTACGCAGGGACATGTCGGACACAATTTTTCATCTACACCACTCAAGGACTATTGTGACAAAATTTGGTTGCAATTGGCCCAGTGGTTTCAGAGGAGTTGTCCTTTAACGACGGACGGACGGACGGACGGACAGACGGACGACGACGACGGACGCCAAGCGATGGCAATAGCTCACATGACCTTTTAGGTCAGGTCAGCTAAAAATAAGAAAGATATATTAAATCGAAGAGTACTAGGGCAAAAAAAGTGGAAGGCTCTTTTGTTTTACTGATAAAACATGATGAGCCTGTAATGAAAACATCCAGACCATGTTTGTGAATTTAAAATTATATCAAACTTTTGAAAATGAGACATACGTTTTCAAACTTTTAGTCGTATTAAAATAATGGTCATTAATCTTAATATACAAAGTTAGTGCACTATTGGCTAAAACCTATTGGCTACTTAACATTTTTACAAATTCTGCAAACAGGTTTTTGGAACACACAAGGGGGCGGTCCCTTTCTGACTTTGTCAGTATCCTAGTTTTTTTAGCTCACCTGCCTATGCCAGGGTGAGCTTTGCCATCACTTGGCGTCCGACGTCAGTCGTCCGTCCGTCCGTTGTCAGTCCGTCCATCCGGCGTAAACTTTTCATTCAAAGATCTTCTCCCCAGAAACCACCGGACAAATGGAACCAAACTTGGTCACAATAGTCCTTGGGTGGTCCCCTTTAAAAATTGTATCCGGCAGGTCTGTACCTCATCCAAAATGGCCGCCAGCGGGGAACAGTTTTAACATTGGACCCTATGGAAAAGACATTCAGAGATCCTCTCAGAAAGTACCAGTCCAATTATAACCAAACTTAGTCACAATGTTCCTTAGATGGTCCCTTCCAAAAAGGAACCCTATCTATGTCATCCATGGTCCAGGTGAGCGATACGGGCTCTTGAGAGCCTTTTGTTTGAAAACGTATCATGTATGGAGGGGAATTTTAATAGCATATGTTTTCCTCAAAATTTCGTTTTATCTTGTCAGTAAGATAAAAATAACTTTTTCCACTCGTGCATATTTCTGTTGTTTTTCATAAATTGGGAATCAAGTGGTAATGATCATCCTCACTGCTTCGGTTAAGCGCACTTACCCTTATTAAGGATGGTCACTCCTCAAGTTTTTGAAACTGTCTCTGACTTTCGGAATTTCTCTTATTTTATCCATTATAATGCATTCGAAAATTTTGCACACTGATCCCCTCTTTTCTTTTCAAAATATGATAGTATACATCTTCAATATACTTCTGACAAAATTTATGATATTCTTGATATTCCTTCATCACATTTCAAAGGTTGATTGCCTTAATGCAAAGTGAATGAAAAGTCTAGAGAAGTTCGGTTTCCCGCCAAAATTTCAGACAGTTAAATCTCCAAAACACGCTGACGTATCAATATTTTTTGCTCAAAATGATGTATGGTCCATATTCTAATAAATAAAAATAATAATTTTAAATCCTTGATAAAGTAAACTTCAAGAGTGACCATCCTTTAATTCGTAATACACGGTACACGTATCTTCAGCTGTATGAAAAATTACACTAACCATGGGAAACTCTATTTATTCAAAAGTATATGCCACTGTATGGTATTTCAAATTTCCCTGTAGACCACAGCAACCTATAACAATTTTTTTCTCAAAATAAGAGTTGTTTTGTTTTGTTTGCTTGTTATAAAATTCATTGATAAATAATTTTTTCTTTGATTTCTGAAACACAAGTGGTAAATTAAGATAATGGGCATTCCAACAAAACATGTTTTTCATCCGCAATAATATTTCGTGATAAACATTCATTATAAGAGATATTCAAAGAAAAGAAAAAGAAAAAATAGAGTTCCATGGACAGATTCAGAATATCTTGAACTTAGAAAGACTGTAAATAAGTTGAGTTCTAAATTAAAGTTGTCTCCCTTTGACAATGATCTCAGATTACATTTCCATTNCTTTTATATCTGCCTGGCATACTAGTACATTAATATTTTCCTGTATATAAGGGACCGACCATTTAACCTGAAAAGGGGGGGGGGTATGGTTTTTTCTGGACAGAAAATTTATTTTTTTCACGTGTATCAACAAAATAATTTTTTTCAAAATTAACATTATTTTTTTGGGCAGAAAAGCCTCCTTCAGAAATTTTTTTTTCATCATTTTGGCAGCCAAAATATTTTTTTTTCACACAAAATTGGATCCAAAATATTTTTTTAAAAAAAGAACCAGACCCCCCACCCTTTTCAAGCTAAATGGTCGGTCCCTAACTCTTTCTTGAAACGATTTATATGTACGTAATTTACTATGATCATTTGACATTAAGTCATTTTCCACTTTTCTTTATAAAGATTAAAAATAACAGATTCAATACCTTGAATAACCTTTTTACTAGAACATATATTCTGTATTACACAGATACTCTAAATTTACTACGTACTCTAAAATTCCAATCTTTTATTCTCTTATTACAATTCCTGTTCAACCATAAAATTACCTTTTTTTATTTAGTCTAGTATTACACACATTTTCGTAAACCTAGACCTCAGCCTAAAAAATAAAAATACAAGACCATTTGAGCATATGTACATAGGAACATAGGTAAAGGGTAATGCAATACTCAGAAACTTGTCTGATAATGCATCTAATGAGCTCATTAAAGCAGATATAGGTTAATTGTATTAATTGAACATAATCAGTCTGTTCACTGAATATCCTGTAATTCATGAAGTGGTGATGATAAATGAAAACGATAAATATTTTACCGCACATAAATTGTTAAATGTTCGAACTTGTGTATTTTATACACGTATTTGCAGAGGAATTATATGAATATTTTCATACTTTGCTACAAGCTGTCTCAATCAACATGCCTACATAACAAAATCTTTGAACGCTGTAAATAATACATTTACATTAACATATCTTCAAGATATCGTACTTGTCGAATTGAAGTTGTCTAAAAGCTTTCAAAGGAATCAACGTGTCATTGGCAAAAAAACTACATGTAGATTTATCCTATTATCAGTTTTTTACTTATTAGAATAAAAAGCTTAATATTTTCTTTTATACATTTCAGGAGGCTAAAAAACTGAAGCAGGAATTGAAAATAACGAGAAAGAGCTTATATTCTGTTTCCTCGCAAGAATTCTAAGATTATTCTACTCAACAAAGACTATTACATCGAAGTTATATCTGAGCTGCTGTCTAGAATTCTCCTGCGTGTGCTTTAATTTCCTTCTTCAAGTTTGAATTATTTTTTTTTATATCCGGCAAGCAAAGTTTGGAGGCATGAAAATTTAGACATCACAATAACCATCTGTTCGTATATCTATCTGATGATCAATGTATCAGTTCAATTAATATGCTTAAATAATATGTTTACAACCTGGATATAGGCATGAAGAAATGTTGGTATGTTATGTATGTAGAAATATTTGTAGATGAAGAAACTATTATAGAGCAAAATATTTTCAACATATTGCAGGAGACTTCATCTTGAAAGAAAAAGATATGACAAGTCCTTCATTAATGAAGACATGAATTAGTTGCTTAGTTGCTTCTAAAGATGAGATATATTTTTTACAAATGATGAACATTTTGTTCAAATGTGCATCTATTTGGGTATTAATTGGACGATATGTTTGTATTAAAGACAGTTGAAAACTTATTTAATGTCAAACATGTTTTCTTGAACTTGTGAACATCCCTCATACTTTAATAAAGAAATTACGGTAAATTTATTTTCTACCTTTTTCGGTTAATGGACTTGATCTGCACTGATGAGACATAATTTCGCGAAATGAGCATATGCAGAAAATAAATTAACTGTAACTTCGTTGTTATTTATTACCGCTGGGCCGATGCTTCTGCTGGTGGACTGTTAGTCCCCGAGGCTATTCACCAAGCAAGTAGTCAGTACTTCGGTGCTGACCCCAAAACCGATTGTATTGAAACTTTATTGAAACTTGCAATAGCTAAATTTTGCTAAATTTTGTTTAAAACTAAGGAGTATCTCCCTCATGCAAAGCTCTGTCCCAAGCTTAATTTTGGCGTTTCTATTTAGATTTTTTTTATAATTTTTTGGTTGTTTGTTCTCTGTTAGCTTTAATATGTTTTTCGGTTAATTGACTTCCAAATGTTTTGCTTTGATCTGCACTGATGCGACATAAGTTGTCGAAATGCGCATATGCAGAAAATAAGATAACTGTAACTTCGGTATGTTGTAGGGCCGATGCATCTGCTGGTGGACTGTAGGTCCCCGAGGTTATTCATCATCCTAGTAGTCAGTACTTCGGTGCTGACCCCAAAACCGATTCTATTGAAACTTGCAATAGCTAAATTTTGCAAAATTTTGTTTAAAACTGAGGAGTATTTCCCTCATGCATAGCTCTGTCCTAGCTAAATTTTGGCTTTTCCATTTAGAAATTTTTGGTTATTTGTTCTCTATCAGCTTTAACATATTTTTCGGTCAATGGACTTCTTAGTGTTTCTTTGATCTGCAGTGATGCGACATAAGTTGTCGAAATGCGCATATGCAGAAAATAAATTAACTGTAACTTCGGTATGTTGTTGGGCCGATGCCTCTGCTGGTGGACTGCTAGTCCCCGAGGTTATTCATCAACCTAGTTCGGTGCTGACCCAAAAACCGATTGTATTGAAACTTGCAATAGCTAAATTTTGTTTAAAACTAAGGAGTAGCTCCCTCATGCACAGCTCTGTCCTAAGCCCAATTTTGGCTTTTCTTGATTTAAACATATTTATTTTGCTCACAAAATACAAAGGGGATCAGACACAAGTTATTGCAACTGATAAAAGTCTTCTCTCAAATACAATACAGTTACAATAATAATAGAGCATGTTAATCTAAGACATATATATCAATATTCATATTAATCTAACTGAGTATGACAAAAAGAAAGAAAACAATGCAAACTTAACACAAGCTGAATTAATTATAATGAAAAGAATTATGATGATGATGATGATGATGATGATGATGTGTGTGTGTGTCTGTCTGATATTAGACGAGTATATATCTCTCTGATTTTTTTATATACTCAAAAACGTGCTTGAAGATGTTTTCATTCTGATCTGTTGTAAGAGCCGAGTTACCACATGTCAAAAGCTGAAGGTCTATAGATTCAATTATAATTTAAAAATGAATTGCGAAAAAATAGCGATAATAGAAATATTCCAATTTATTACGGTTTCGGCCCTCGTAAACTTTATATAACATTAACTCAACTTAGATGGTTTGCCTCGTTTTTGAATTATGATTTGTTCAAAGTCAACATTATAAATAGTCCCACTTGTCGTTGTGGTGCTGAACGTGAAGATTCCTATCATTTCTTTTTTGATTGTCCAAATTACACACGATTAAGATTTAATCTATTTCAAAACCTCAGTTGGATACCAAATGATTAAGCTTTAGACCTTCAGCTTTTTGGCTTTTCTATTTAGAAATTTGTGGTTATTTGTTTTCTATCAGCTTAAAAATGTTTTTCGGTTAATGGACTTCCAACTGTTTTGCTTTGTTCTACACTGATGAGACAAAAGTTGTCGCAATGCGCATATACAGAAAATAAATTAACAAACTTATTCATAAAGGATATAAATACAGCATTGTTGTTAAATCTTTACTTCTGGTTTTTGTTGGCAAAAATATTGATTATCTCCTAAATGCTTTACACCATAACTAAATTTAAACAATTTTTCATATTGGCAGTATTTGGCATTGCACAATATCATGTTCTTCTTCATAATTGATAATGTTGTTATACCAAATCTATTTAGAAGTATTTCAATTGAAATTTCATATGTAAGAAGGCTTGATATCATAGTCAACGGAAATTATGTCCTTAGCTAGCTGTCAGTAACTGCGAGCATTTGTCCGGACAGTACCTGTATGTATTGTCTTCATGTTTTATGTGCTTCATTGTAAGGGTACTCGTCTTGATAAGTTGGACTTTTTTCTTGTTTGATTTTTACTGTAAGTCTTTTTGTGTATTTATTTTTAGCCATTCATCACACATAGGGGGAGGGTTTGGATTCAAGTCAGGAATATGTTGGTCATTTGCTTGTCCTTGTCTTCTTATAAAATTTTAGTTTCTTGATATTTGGGTTATTGGATGAGGTTTGTTTCCATTGATTAATTCACTTTTTTACCTTTTCGGGGCCATTTAGGGCTTACTCTATGGTGTGAGGTTCCTCACTGTGTTGAAGACCATATGGTGACCCCTAGATGTTTTGGTTTTTTTTTTTGTTTTAACCTGGATATGGGATGTTGTCTCCTTGACATTTACCCCATTTCCTTTCTTTTTCATATAACTTCGGTATGTTGTTATTCATCATATCTGGTATTATTTTTGCCGGTCTTTCAGATGGTATAAAATTTATTAGTAGCCAATTTTATTATGAATATGCAGATTTAATTTGACAGAATTTAAGGATTTGCCCCCTCTCTTTTAATCTTTTAATTATACGTCAAATTCATAACCTAAGTCTTTGAAAAGGCACAAATGACTAAACAATGATACCATTTCCTTTCAAGGGAATTTAGAATTGAATTATCAACTTCGATTAATTGGCGAATAGTTGAATGTTTCGATAGAAATCCTGATTGATATTTATAAATAATGAAATGAAAGAGACAACAGGAAGCATCTACAATGGCTGAAAATTATAATTATATGCCATAATCTTCTAGGGGACTACACAAGAAAAACACAAATAACACAAAATTGACAAAGTTAACGTAAACAACGATTGAAACTCAGGACAGACTTGGTACCGGCACTAGCAACAGCCAACAGCAGGGTTAAACCGGTTTACGGGTACCCAAATCTCCCCTCTATCTGTCCCGTTTCCCTATAGTATAATAAACATACGACTAAAACCCAATACAGGTAGATTACTATCTCCATGACCGCAGCTTCAAAGTAGAGAAATGACAATACGTAATGTTGAAAGATAGGTCTATGGGTGTTCGCCGTTAATCTGTCGGTTAACTCAAAGTTGTTTAGAGCTCAGATCATTATACTTGAAAGCATGGTTATAAACCATCCGTTTCATCACTTTAAACTTTACGACAAGCGTGATGATTTCGACTTTCCTATAGTGAACTTCCCGTTTTTGAGCAGTAATATTCCTACATCTCCGGCATATGGCGTAAAACAGAATAAAAAAGATAACAGGAAACGCCTACAATGGCCGAAAACCATAGCCACATGACACAAAGTAAATAGGAACTGCACAAGAAAAAAAACATAATAAAAATACAAAAGACAAACGTAAACAACGATAGGAACTCGGGACAGCCGGACTTGGTACCGGCACTAGCAAAAGCCAGCGGTAGGGTAAAACCAGTTTATGGGTACCCAAACCTCCCCTTTCTCTGTCCCGTTTCCCCATAGTATAGTAAACATACGAATAAAACCCATACAGGTAGACTACTAACTTCATGACCACAATCTTGAAAAGAAAATGGGGAACAAAACGTAATTTTGAAAGATGGGTCAAGGAGTGCTCGCCGCTAAACTGCCGGCTAGAGCCTAGTCTGCTGGTAAAACACTGTCGCACTACGGAAGAAAAATCAAATTCAAAACTCAAAGTATGGCGTGTACATTTCACAACTCATTCGCTATTGCCGTGCCTGTAGTTAAACAGCGATTTTGTCAACAGAGCTAGATTACTGTCTCAAAAACTTGTACATCAAGGGTATGTTCAGTCACTGTTGCAATTGTCACAACAGAAGTTTTACGGTCGTCATAACGATTTGACAGACCGTTACAATGTTTCTATTTCACAAATGAGAACAAATATCTTTGGTTAGATCCAGAGTGTGTTATCGGACTAACACCGACTGTGACAAAACCGGACTTTTCACTGGCAGTGTGAGGGGTGCCACGCGTGGAGCAGATCATGCTTACCCTTCCGGAGCACCTGATGATACCTAAGTTTTATAGGGGCTCACACTGCATGCTAGTGCTTTAGTTGTGTGGCGTTCTTGTTCATTTTTAGTTATTTGTTTTGTTTTTGTCATACTGTCTCAATTCCTGTTGGATGTGAATTGTCGTGATTTTGGATTTTTGATTTTAGAATTACTCCTTCCGCTTTCCTCGTTCTTGCTTTGATATTCGCGTGCCGATGAATTTACCAAAACAAATGTAGATAATCAGACGGCAATGATGTTTCGCGTTTCTTAAAAATTGCTGTGACACTTGCCAACCTCCCTGATGATAAATATTTATATGTGTTATGGATCTATGAAATATAAAGGATAAGGTTTAGTCATATTTTAAATACTAAATTTAAGCATTTTATGACTGATTATGTCAGGAATTGTTGCTTTCTTAGGATCTAGTATTTCAACAACGTCCGTTACTTTACTTTCAGTGAATAATATAATTATTCAACAAATCACATTTTCTCTATCGTCATGTATAATATTGTTCAGGTTATCTTTAGTTTATGATATTTTGAAGAGGGGTCATAGAGTCACTTCCTGTATTTGATTTGATGAGAAGTGTCAATAGGTAAACAGAAAATAACACAAAGTTTATTTGAAATTACAAAAAGTAAAGATGTAATGCTAAACCGTAGCAAGTAGTAGCAGAAAATGTAAATAAATATTGACAGCATAAGACAGCTGAGGCGTTCCATATTATTTTCGTTATGACTTGTTGCATATGTATGAACATGTATCAGTTGAGATCACATGTACTTATGCTAGTACGGTTTGACCTGAATAGGTATATAATATGACTGTAATTCTTATCTTTACAAGATTTATACTTTGTTATCAAGTTTTCTTCAAAAATGACATACATCATACATGTATAATTGTTGAAACCCAGACTGTTCTTGAATATGGTTCAAAACCTTCTACATTGCTTGATGCGAGGTTTAAAATATGCCTGCCAAAGGGGGTGGTGCCTCGGAATGGTCAACATCAATATATTGGAGACCCAATATATATATATAAATACCATTGTTTTAAAGTCCAGTCGACCACAAACAATTGAACAGTTACACAATTACAACTGCATCAATAAAAAAACTCTGTGGTAACGATTAGCATCATATTGGACGTGGTACATGCAGTTAGTAAATAATATACAATTATAGCCTTTTGATGAGGTCAATACATGTTTTTATCGACTTTCTCCAAATATCGACCGAAGACGAAGTCCGAGGTTGATATATGATTAAGGTCGATAAAAACACGTAATGACCAATAGGAAAAAGCTACAATTGTTTTATTATAATTTGATATTTTTAAATAATTATATAATGAAGATTTCTTTAAGTAATTTTATATCATTATGTAAACTAAAACACAGCTTTTATTTGCAACAATGACAATGGAAAACAACACATAAAAATGAAGAAAGGTTACTGATTTGTGATTAAAATTTGGCATTTCTACAATAATCCATTATTAGCATCATTGCGCTCTTTGTAGTTTAAAAAATATACACCAGTTAAGTTTTAACATTTCAGAAATATAAATCAATATTGATTGTTTTAAGTAGTAGTAACATTTGTGTATTATTTCAATGAAATAAACAACTATGCTCTTTTCAAACTCTTTTGCAGTGAAGTTTTCAAACGTTAGCATTTGCTTTTCTCAATTAGTTATTTCTAAAAGCCTTAAACGGTGGTATCATTAGTATAAATATTATAATAAAGTCATTCTTCAGTCATAATGACAAAAAAAAATGTAACTGCAACTATCTGCTATTTCTACTGTCAACAACTGCAGCTGTAGACAAAACAAACAATCTAATTTGCATTTAAAACTCTTCTGTAATTAGTCGATGGTCTTACATTTTGACTAATCAAAGTTAAATGCTATTGAACTTGAGAATTACCTTTCTATTTTTAGTAACAGTAAGTCTTTCAGCTGTACAATTGTTTATATTTAGATTTCAGGTTTTATTTTTAGAAATAACAGGTCGTTCAGCAATTTACAGTTCAATCATGTGACACCTTTTGACATATGAAATCTCTAGTATAATATCAAGTGATAATAATATACGATTATAGCTACAACAATATTGATTGTTTTATGGTAATTATCAAAACAGTAGTAACATTTGTGTATAATTTCAATGAAATAAGCGGCTATTCTCTATTCAAACTCTTTTGTTGTAAAGTTTTTCAAAAGTTAGCATTTGCTTTTCTCAATTAGTTATTTCTAAGAGCCTTAAACTGTAGTATCATAAGTGTAAATATTATGAAGATCATTCTTCATGGAGTTAGTAGTCTACCTGTATTGTGTTTTATTCGTATATTTATACTATAGGGAAACGGGACAGATAAAGGGGAGGTTTGGGTACCCATAAACCGGGTTAACCCTACCGCTGGCTTTTGCTAGTGCCGGTACCAAGTCCGGCTGTCCCGAGTTCCTATCGTTGTCAAGTCCGGCTGTCCCGAGTTCCTATCGTTGTCTACGTTTGTCTTTTGTCTTGTACGTCTTTTTCTTGTGTAGTTCCCTTTCAAATTGTTTCATGTAATTATATTTTTCAGCCATTGTAGGTGTTTCCCGTTATCCATTTTTTAACATTCAGTCATAATGACAAAAATGAAACTGCAACTATCTGCTATTTCAACTGTCAACAACTGCAAAAGACAAAACAACCAATCCAATTTACATTTTAAAGCTCTACTGTCATTGGTCAATGGTGTGACATTTTGACAAATTCTATTGAACTTGGGAATTACTTTTCTATTTTTAGTAACAGTGAGTCTTTCAGCACTACCATTGTTAATATTTAGTTTTAGAAAAAAACATGTCGTTCAGCAATTTACAGTTCAATCATGTGACACCATTTGACAAATGAAATCTCTTGTATAATATCAAATTATAAAAATAATAAATATCCTGCCTCTAGCTAATTCCTTAAGACGGTGATTGGTCAAAAGACGTCACGTCTGACTGATGGATGTCACTCGGGTGACTGATTGATATACCGTTAGTAACTCAATTACGCGGTGTCTCGTACGTTTTTGAACAGGTTAATTTTTACGTGTTTTCTATACGATGACGGTAGTGGGAGTTTGTGTTTCAGATATCGTTACTGGTTACTTGTTCAAGTTGTTTTGATTCACATATACATTTTAGTAGGTGCATCAATATTGTTGTCTCTTGAAATTTTAATTGCTTATACTATACATCGTTGGAAATAAATCTACAAAGCACACGTTATATGAGCTTTGCTGGCCATTTTGTTGGTTTCAGTTAAAATTGGAAGGTACACATCCACCGCTTATTTGTGGGGAATTCATTGTTGGAATTTTGATTTTGATACACTTCTTTACTTTTTTGACGAAATTAAGATTATGCTTCAACAATTATATGCATTGTTTTATTTTGACTGTCATCAAACATTTGTCAAAGGACTAGATGCTCTATTTAAGTGATGACAACAATATCTTGCAATCATATAACCGTATTATTTTTAGTTGAAAATGTCAGTTCGAAAAATGCATCAAATTGCTTTACAAAACCTAATTAAAATACTAATTATTGATTGGGTGAAGTATTTTTCATACATCTATGCGAACTGTGATTCAAGATTCATTTTTTTTCTACTTAATACTAGGATGAACATTAATTTTTACTGTCGACGACCTTTCAATAGCAATTGCTGTTGAGTTGCTGCCGGATACAACCACAACGGAAGGGGAGGTTTACCGCAATAGAACCCGTTTAACCCACCATTCTTTTTGAAATTCATGTACAATATTTCCACACGTTTTGTCTGTTTGCCTCTTTGACTTTACCTCTTCATAATTCTGTTCCGTAATTTTGTTATTACCCCCATGCAAAAAATTTATATGTTGGCACTTAGATTCAAGTGGAAAAATAACTGACTATTGAAAAGTATAATTTTTATTGATATACTGAACTCTTTATTATGATAATCATCCGATAAAACACATATCTAATGTTTAATGATGTATATTAAGCATTCACATTTCGCAATACGGTGTATGAAATGATAACGTTTGGTAAACATTTTCCTAAATAAGCAAAATTATTCACAAAAGTTAAAATTCAAAGCCGTTATACGTATGTTACCTACAAATGTATCAATTATTAACAGCAATATTGTCTGACAAACAAGGTATGTCAGGATGCAGGTTTGGTAATACATCGAAATGCATCGTGTCAATTACTACCCCATCTCTGAAAAAATTAGCCAATCCCTGTTCTAAATTGTTACCACGTGATGACATTGTATTTTTGTATACCCCTTCACTGTTTTAGCAATACCCTGTCATTGTTAGAGTTATCTTCCTTGAAACGTACCAAAACAAAAATGGCTACCAAACGATTTGCATCGTTATCAGCAGACGACATAGAACAAAAGAAAATGCTTATGAACGCTAAGAAAACGGTGAAAAGTAATAAAAAAGCAGCAGAGGCACTTAGAGCGTACTAAAAAGAAGCTGGCCAGGACGAAAATTTTGAGTAGTTTGACAGGATAAAGCATAACGAAGCATTGGGACATTTATACATGAATGCTCGGAAACAAGATGGTGAACATTATAAAGCAACATCATTTTAGAACATTAAACATGCTTTAAACAAATATTTGCAAGGTGTTCCACACAACCGCAAATTTAATATTATAAAGGATACCGAATTTACTGATGCTAACGTGTGTTTTAAGGACGCTCTTGTCGAATTGAAAAGGCTTGGGAAAGGTAGTGTTGACCATCACCCAATAATTCATGAATCAGATCGTGGGAACTTTAAGAGTCTATTTACATGAATCTTGACGCACCGAAACCATTATTAAACAAATTACAATTTGACATTAGACTTTATTCTAGAAGATCTCAGAAAAATATGCATGAAATGAAAAAGTCAACATTTCCAGTGTTAAATGATCCAAAGACCGGACTAAAATACGTAGCTAAGTTTGAAGATGAACTTACAAAAAATCATTGGGCTAATGATAGAGAGTCCACATCAGGTGTTATTCCCGAATTCCCATGATTGCCATATTGTCCTGTTAGATCGTTTGAAAAATATATTTGAAAACTGCATCCGCTTTGTACTAGTTTATGACAGAGGCCGAGGGAGTCATTCAGTGATGACGATGTAGTATGGTTTTGTAACTCTCGATTAGGAGAAAATAATTAGCAAAATTTGTGTCAAAGTTGAGCGAGGATACCAAACTTTCCCAAATCTACACGAATCATTCTATTCGTGCAACAGGAACAACAATATTGACAAAAATATGTTTAGTTCATCCCAAATAATGACTGTGACAGGGCACAAGTCAGTTCAGTCCCTAACAGTTTATCAAAGAACCGATACTGAAGAGAAAATTAAAATGGGACATACAATTAAGCAATAACAGTACATTATTTGAATACCCGAGGGCGTCAATCGTAGATTTGACGGTCAAAATGCAGTTTACAGGCGACGCGTAGCGGAGCCTGTAAACGGATATTTTGACCGTCAAATCAAGATTGACGCCCTCGGGTATTCAAATAATGTACTGTTATTGCGATTGTAATGCAATTTAAAACCTTTAATCGATTTCATGTTCTATTTTTAACTTGTGTATTTATAACCATACAAGGAACCAGACTAAACAGGGAACCAACCATGTCCCAGGTGTGTAGATGGTGGAATTGACGGTCAATTCTGACCAATCAAAACTTTCGTTATATAAATGTTGCATAAAAATGGGAAAATGTCTAACCCCTCAATTGGAACAGAGTGCTGCCGTTCTTGCGTTGCCTCCTCCTAAGAATTCAAGCTTGCTGGCATTGCCGCCACCTGAAACTACTGTAATCGAGCCAAATGAAGCTACCGTAAATGAGCAAACTGAAACTGAAACTACTTGTACTGTAAATGAGCGAACTGAAACTACTTTAAATGAATGTACAAGTATAGTGCCAATTTTTCAAGAATGTGGAGATGCACATCGGTCTTCAGCTGCAATTCAAGAATTACAGGGTTTGACTATTTCCGATTCGTTTTTTGAATGACTGTTTTTCAAGCTCGATGCAAACTGAAAATAATATCGCTAATGTTAAAAAAAAACCAATCCTGTCCGCCTTTTCAGGATGTACTATTAGAACAATCAATTTAAATTCTAGTTTTTCAAAATGACATTTTCATCTTCTCAATTTCAGGAAAAATTCACTGTGACAATTTTGGGGTATAAATTGAACATTTGTTTTTCTTGTTATTGTTCAATTACTTGTTATTGTTGAATAAATCTTTCTGTTACATTTGTAGTATACTGTATATCAAAGATATTAACTGTGGTCTCAAATATGTGCATCCTATGGCATTTGTCGTCTTCAACACGTGCAGTAACATTTTTGTCATTTTATTGCTTTGTTTGTGCATTTTACATTTTAGCAACTTATGTTCATTGGTATTTGTCTTTTGGGTAACTTTGCAAGGTCTAATATGAAATATCCGTTTACATCAAATTTCTTTTGGTGTTGGTTGTCTAAAAATGTGCATTTTTGTCCATTATTTGTCATCCCAACATGTTTGTCATCTCACCTAGACACTTTCTATTTCATCAATTGAAATGTTATGGCAGTATGTACCGGGGGTATATTTTTAAATCTCAACGCTAGCTTTAACTAAACTTCATCGATGGGGTAAATTCGTTACATAGTCATTAAGTGACAGGGTACGGAATTTACCATGGTCAGTAGGTTTTCGCCTCGACTGACTATATGGTAAATTCCGTACCCTGTCACTAAATGACTATGTAACTAACATTGCTTTTGCCACCATTAAGAAAAGCATAATCACCAATACAACTGCGAATAGTGAAATGAGAAAATGAGAATAGTCTTTAGCAACTTTTGAGACGTATGAATGTGTCTAATCTTATACCAATAACGAAGTGGTTTGTTCAGAAACATACACAGTTTACAATAATCCAAGATTTAATAAAACTGAAATTTGAAAAATCAGTTACAATCAAAAACTGCAAGAGTTATCTTTCCTGTGACAGATGCTCTCTCCAAACCTTGAAGAAGCAAAGTGTAGGGCGTCCAAGCCACGATTTTGCTTTCGAATTTGGTTAAACGGAATTTTTATACTTTTTTTTTTAAAAGAGGAGACCATGGCGCATCGAAATAACAATGCCGTAGAGATCGAATTTGATGACACTTTATTTAAAATGTGGTTTAAGGTCATTTGTTTAATCCCGTTAGATTAAAAAAAATCTCGGATAACTAAAAGGTGGTTTCATTTTACCTATAAAACCGTAACAAAATTTACAAAATTTAATGTAAATTTGATAAAGACAGTTCATTGTTTTATTTTTTATAATTATTTGGCATTTATCTTCCATTAGTGAGCATTGCATTATTGGGTGTGAAGTTTTTAATATTTGCACCTCAAATATATACAAAATGCATAAAGAACGCTTTCAATTATAATTTTGACTACTAATTTGATTAAACAATTGTTAAACTTTGAATTAGATTTTTAAGCCTTACCACTTCAAAATTGAATAAATCTCTACAAAATAATTCATATTTTTGTTTTTGGTATGACTTTAGTAAATTTTCATAAAAAGCACGTGCTTGAATAAAACTTGACAAAACCAATAAAACTGGACCAAAATCTATTTTCAGTGTGACCACATACAAATGTACATGAAAATTCAAAATACGATCAATATAAAATCTTCAACAGATTCGAGTAATTTCAAGCAAATGTTCATAAAAAGCACATGCTTAAATAAAACTTGATAAAACAAATAAAACTGGACCAAAATTTGCAAATTAAGGTAGTAGACCTTAGGTAAGAAGGATTAACTCCTTTTAATATGAAAATTACTTGTTGTGATGGTACATTGTATGAACAAAACAGCAGAATTATAATATTTTTTCTAAATAGAAATAAAATATCCATGTTATCATGAAATATATACACTCTTTTGATAAACCATTCCATAATGCCGCATTAAATTTTCCAGGTTTTGAATGGTAACCGTATCTTAAAACAACGGCAGAAGAATACTGGAGGAACAAGGGAAGCGATGACTACAAAAATCGAAATCCAAAGACATGGCAAAAACTGTAACAGATAAAAACAAAGACAAAACAAGGACGTGAGACAGCTACAATGCAGGAAATAAAAAGATAACATTAAGAACTAAGGCACTCATAGTGGGAACTCCCATGAAAACCGGGAGTGACATCAGGTGCTCCGGAAGGGTAAGCATGTCCTGCTCCGCTAGAGGCACCCGTCACACTATCAGTGAGTCAATCCAGGGTTGAGTCAAATCCGGTTATGTCAAATCCTTGAAGACGTGAAATAGATATTGAAATAAATGAAAGTCAGAAATTTGGCAAGGGAGGTAATTCTTTCAACTTGAAGTTCATTACCGAGGAATTTTAATACATTTTATTCTGTTTTCCTTACATTGTGAATTTGAATAAAATTTTGATACAAGTCATATGTATGTAGGTATATCAATTAACGCCAGATGGCAGCACATTCAAAGTGGGAAAAACTAAAGATTTGTGGCCAAAGGAACATAAGTCGAGTCAAAATCAAAAGACCACGCACAAAAACTACAAAAATTTACATTTTTAACAGTAAAGCCAAAAAATTCCATAAGTCCGATTGTAATGAAATTTGCACTGCAGATATGTGAAGTATAAATCTTCTATATGCTAGATGGGTTTTAGTGGGTTCCCAAGTTAACCTACTGAAAATGCGGTTTTATGGAAATTTACCATCATATGAAATTTTTTAAAATCTGGCATTTTTATTTTCAATATATTTAATAAACAAACATTGTCCAGAAACAATGTTTACATTCCTAAATTAAATATTTTACCTATATCAAACATTGAATTACATTATTTCACAATGAAATATCAATTCAAACAAAAGGTCACAGATTTTTATCCGGAGAGTTATCTAACCTGATTCTTTACTGATATGCCTAATGTATGGAGGATCTTTAATTTCTTAATTTTTTGTGAAAATTGGATTATAGGATTCTACTATACAAGAGATTGAATGAAGCTCTGTTTCCAGCATTGTTTTGACAATGTAATTTGTTTTGTGCTGCAAATCAGCACTTAATGCATGATCTTCATATTTATTATCTGGTATGACAAGTCATATTTATTATCTGGTATGACAAGTTTCTAAAAAGCAGTTTAGCAATATAGAGCTAATTTATGCTGTTTCTTATTAATATACAGTACAGTGGTATACGCCTCAAAGTGATTTCTAAACAGATCCCTAAAACAGGGGTGTTTCTATGAATTGTAGATAAAAAAATATTACGGTGAAACTTTTCAAATTTTTTTCTTCAACTTTATTCGCACGTAATTGTTTCATACTGCAAATTTAAAGAAAATTGAATTTTTAAAAAGTTTTGGGGTTACCAAGGGTCTACTACCTTAAAGTGAGCATCATTTCACATATAAAACTGCAACGACATTTGATTACTCTTGTAAATTTTATTGGGGTAGTTCTTGTGTTTTACTTTTTTAATGATTTGTCTTTTGTCTTTAGTCAACAATTTTCAAAGTTGGCATTTGTTTTCAAGGCCTGTCATTTTAAATATTTGCACCTCCATAATATGAGGAGTCTTTTCGGGAATTAAGAACTGTAAATTTCTGGCTTTTATAAGACATTTTTTTTAAGAAACCCTAAAATCGATTTTTATGTCTAACCCAGAAAAAAATTATCAAAGTTTTGGCGAAATAAATCGTACTTTTGTGCTTGGTATAAGAAAGTCAATTTCCCCAAAACAAACACTGGCATAAAACTTGTTAAATGTAAAAAAACGGATAACAAGATACAATGGCTGAAAATTATAATTACATGCCACAATCTGCTATGGAACTACACATGAAGATCACGAATAAGACAAAAGACAAACGTATATACAACGACAGGAACTCGAGACAGCCGGTCTTGGTACCGGCACTAGAAAAAGCCAGCGGTAGGGTTAAACCGGTTTATGGGTACCCAAACCTCCCCTTTATCTGTCCAGTGTCCCTATAGTATAATAAACATACGAATAAAACCCAATACAGGTAGACTACTAACTCCATGACCACAATAAGACCGTTAAGACCGTTTCCAATTGAATCGTTACCCTATTAAATTATCTTAAAATGATATGGAAAAGTGATTCCAAAGAAGAAAATAAATATTTGTTCAGGGGCCGACTCCGACCTGCCGTTGGGTGTGGGGTTTTCTCACCGTTCATTGAAGATCTTATGGTTGCTTTGAGTTGTTATTACTCCCCTTTGGGTCGTTGTCTCTTTGACACATTCCCCGTTTCCCTTCTTTTTTCTACTTGTGTTGGAAATTAAACTACAACGTAAAATGTCAATAGATTCCCGTTTTTAAACTAGACCTGGAACTGTCAAGCACTTTCAAAAGAAATGAATAGTTTTCTCTCATTGTACACGTAGAGGACCATGACCAATTGGAAAATTTACTCAAAGTTTGGCTTTTTATTTGTTGATTTCTCTGTACATTGCATTCATGATTTTTTGAGCATATGTATATTTCGTATTTGTAATTGCCTTCGAGTTGGAATATTTCCGAAATAAAGCATAGTTATTACGCATTCAATTACTTTCATACCGATAATTTATGAAAACCTATATTCTATAGTTCAAACAAGTATTTCAGATCTGGACTTTCATGTAAAAAGCTTTTTATTAGCATATAAGAGTATTTTATTACTAACCATATCTCAAGCCTTGACCGCAGAAACTTCCTACATTGTACGACAACAAAAAATATAAATTTAATAACCCTTCCAGCCTATAAAACAAACATAATAGTAAGATGCCCAAGGTCCAAAAAGACGCTTAGTTGTCGAGTTTGGGTTAACGGAATCACACAAGGCTAATTTTTGTTTTGAATGGTAGAATAATAATTAAATTTAATATTTTTAACTATCGTAGAATGTCCCTGTGGTTACGATTTCTTAGTTTTTCCCTTTTTAAGGGTACCATATAACAAAGCTTGACATATGATATCTTTAATGTTCTGGAAAATAGAAGTACTAGTACTCTTTAATCTGCTAATAAAAAGCTATTTATGTGAAAGTCCAGGTCTGAAATATTTATTTGAAACATAGAATGGAAGTTAATTTTGACTGGTTTTGATAATTCATTGGTATCAATGTCGGGTAAATTTGAGTCTAAATTCACGACATTTTCATTGACTGCAAAATAACAGTGCTTTATTTTTTTTTAAAAAAAGCAAAACAAAACAAAAAACAAAAACAAAAAACAAAAACAAAAGAAAAAAAAAACCCAGACAAAAAAAAAAACCAAACCAAAAAAAAAAAAAAAAAAAAAAAAAAAAAAAAAAAAAAAAAAAAAAAAAAAAAAAAAAAAAAAAAAAAAAAAAAAAAAAAAAAAAAAAAAAAAAACAAATGGAACGAAAATATAAGTACAAAATGTAAATATCCTCCAAAAATCATGAATGCAATGTCCACCGACACAGAAAAATCAACAAATAAAAAGCAAACATTTGATTTGCGTAAAACTTGACCTGCCCAAATCTAGTCAAATTACGTGAATCTATTGACAATTTTCATTTGCTTGCGTTGTGAATTTCCAAGCACATATATTAATTTTCGCGCTTAAAATCACTTTTCCATATCATTTCAGATAATATAACAGCGTTATGTTCTAACGGTTTTACCAAGTTTTGTGTCAGTATGTGCTTTTTGGAGGATTGACTTACTTATGCCAATAACAAAAGTACGATTTATTTCGCCTTAGCTTAATTTATTTTTAGAGGTTATGCTTATAATTGAATTTAACGTGATCTCTAAAGAAATTATTCAAATGTGGATTATTAAAAATTCAAAAGATCTCATTGAACATCTATCCCCAACAAGTTTTACCCATTGCCATAGCATTCAAACCTTTGACTTTTCTACTCTTTATACAAACCTGCTACACAATAAACTGAAAAACAGTAATTGCAGATTTAATACATCAATGTTTCTGCACCAACAATGGAAAACGAAGATACACCGATTTAGTTATGGGGAAAGAAAAGACATATTTTGTTAAGAACCACACTGATTCAAACAAGAAGTATACCGAGACTGACGTAATCAAAATGTTAGAATTTTTCATCGACAATATTTTTGTCGAATTCGGAGGTCGTGTTTTCCAACAGACAGTAGGATTCCTATGGGAACTAACTGTGCGCCACTTTTAGCTGACCTTTTCCTTTAGTCGTACGAGGCCAAGTTTTTACAAGGGCTTATTCAAAGAAAACAAAAATATTTAGCCCAGTCCTTTAATTTCAGCTTCCGCTACATAGACGACGTACTTTCTCTTTATAATCCTAAATTTAAGGAGTATTTACATCAGATCTTTCCAAATGAGCTTGAAATTAAAGAAACACCTATAACACCCACTTCAGCTTCGTACCTAGATCTGTTATTGTATATTGACGAAAATGGACGTTTGAAGTCTAAGCTATATGATAAGCGTGACGAATTTAATTTCCCAATTGTGAACTTTCCCTTTCTTAGCAGCAATATACCTACCTCTCCAGCCTATGGAGTGTACATTTCATAGTTGATTCGTTACTGTCGAGCGTGTAGTTTGTACAATGATTTTTTGAACAGAGGAAAAACACTGTCCCAAAAGCTGCTTAGTCAGGGATTTGTTCAACCTTTGTTAATTTCATCCTTCAAGAAATTCTATGGCCGTCACCATACAATCATCTAGAGAAATGACGTGTCAGTATCACAAATGAAAGTGGACATTTTCAGCTAGATTCACATCTTCCAGGATCCGACTACCGACGTTGACATTTTCCTGGATTGACCCACTCACAGTGTGACGGGTGCTATTAACAGAACAGGATATGCTTACCCTTCCGGAGCACCTGATGTCACTCTCAGTTTCACTGGAGTTCACACTTAGAGTGCTTTGTTTTGAATGTTGTGATTTCTATTTCTGTGTTTTGTACCTGTCTAACGTCATTGTTTTGTTTCTAACGTCATTGTTTTCTGTGTTCTCGTTTTCACCATGCCTTTGGACTTCGATTTTTGTAAATTTCACTCCTTTGTTCCTTCGGTATTCTACCGTTGTTTCATAAAAGATAGATATTTTCAGTTCTTTATACCCGAAAGATTTCTTCATATTATGAAGGTGCAAATATTTAAAATGACAAAACTTTAAAACAAAGTGCCAATTTTGAAACTACATGAATAAAGACAAAAGATAAATCATTATAAAAAGTGGAACAGAAGAACTACCCCAACAAAATTTACAAGAATGTTCAAATTTCGTTGCAATTTTATTTGTGAAATGAAGCTCAATTTAAGTTCCATCGAAATGTTTAAAATTTAATGAGATGACCTTTTACCCCATTTAAAATAAAATGTGACCATAGCCAACAAGTACGACATCGTCATTGCGATGTGCAATGGTCTCCTCTTTCCAAACATGTATAATAGAGGTGTTTTTTATTCCGTTTACCCAATGTCGGATAAATCGTCTCTTGGCACCCTACTTTAAGTCGTGCGTTAATCCGTTAACCTTTACTAAAAAACTATGTATCTTTTTGGACATTGGGTACACTATTAAAATGTAAATAATAAATGTGCAAAGATAAAGACGTATCAAGTAAAAGGTTTAATAGGTTATATAACACAGTCCAAGAACATCAATTGCAAAACATCGAACAGTAACAAGAGATAATTATTGAATGTTTAAGGAATTTTTTTGAAAACTGTTATAAAGTTAATGAAGTTTCTTCTTAATATACAAACTTGGTAATTGACGGACGAACTTTTTACATCTGTTTACATTTTATAAATGTTAGTAACGCAGGTAAAATGCATTTCGAGCACTGTCTGTGGTATTTCTCCACTGAGTTACGTACATACCGGTAGGAAGTACCTACATTAAGGAACATCAAAGTCGTACAGGACCCAGCTCCAGTCTAAAAACCAGTGTAAAAGCCAGCTAGGAAGGAAATGTTCTAAAATTGTATTGTTTTTTCCATGTGAATTGTTTGCCAATATCTACTCGTTTGAAGCCATTTGATGATACCTCAGTTTTTGTAGGGGTTCACACTGCTAGTGCTTTAGTAATGTGGCGTTTTTTGTACAATTTTGATTTGTTTTCTCCTTGTCATACTGTCTCAATTCGTGATTTGCCGTGATTTTAGATTTATGATTTTAGAATCCCTCCTTTCCTCGTTCTTGCTTCGGTATTCGTTTGCCGATGTATTGTAGACTAGGTTGGTCGACAGTATTTAACAACATATCGTATTAATCGGGTAATTTACTCGGTTGCCAAATTTCTCGATTCGTTTCTCGAAGAAAATTGTGCAAAGGGAAAGACATGTATAAAGATATACTGACTTTAATTTAACGATTTTTTATTTTCGCGTTTCGAGAAACATCGCGAATATTCCGAAAATCACAACCTCGCAAAAATTACCCGCTAAACGGTATACCATCACACAAGACCTATATACAAATTCATGGTATTTTTTCATCATGGCAATTTTCCATTTATTGCTGCCTTTGAAATTACGTAGGTACACATTTCTTATTTTCCGACTGTTTTATCATCTTTTGCAACAGAGTATATTTGTGACTCATAACGAAATTTTGATGCTGCAGTTCGATATAAATTAGCAATATGAACTTTCCTTGTGCTTTATCGTTCAATTCTGAAGTGTGTTTTTATGTTGTCGACTTTGTCACTGGCTTATAATAGTTCTCGTTGGACACGATTCTAATTGTTTAGAAATGCCGTTGCAAATTGGGTGACGGCCCTATAGTCCGAAGGTCCGGTAGTCCGAAGGTCCGATAGTCCGAAGGTCCGGTAGTCCGAAGGTCCGATAGTCCGAAGGTCCGATTGTACAAAAATGTCACAAATCGTAAAAAAACCGCTAAACCGGTGAATAAAATGTTTATTGGAATGTTGAAGTAGACTTATAGAGATAAGTTGAAGTCTGATGCTGATTTTGACGAAAATTAATGTCATGTAAAATTGATGAATACTGATTGTTATTTATTCAAGAGCCCCCTACCCCCCGCCCCCACCCCCACCCCCTATTCAGATTAAAAAAAAGAATACAAAGCGACAACTCTGGCAAATTTTATTAGATTCTAGCATAGTTTTTGCAGTCAAGTAGTATGCGGTGTCTGTTCGTCCTTCTCAGTTAAATGCTCCAAAACTTTTCATTTTAACATCTGTCTCTCTAAAACCGCTGAGGTAATAGATCAAATTGGTCACAACGGTCCTCGGATGGTCCCTTTAAAATTTGTCCGTCAGATATCAACACTACATCCATATTTATCTGTATTATACAGAAGGGTCAAATGTTGAACTACAGTCTTCATTTTAATGGAGTGTAACGGAAAAAGAAATCTTGGTAAAATTATAATTTTCGACTCCAAATATTTCTAAATTTCAACTTTAATTTGAAATTGATTTTTTTTCATTTTTTCAAACTTAATATTTTAACTTTCATCTCAAAATTTTGGCTTTTCTAAGCCCAAAATTCTGACTTTTTCAAACTCGAAGTTTCTACGTTTTCAAACTCAAAATTTTGTATAAAATTTCTACTTTTCAAAATTCTAAATTTTGACTATAAAAAGTCGAAATTTCGACTTTTGAAGAACTCAAAATTTTGGCAGTTATAAACTCAAAATTTGGACTTAAAAGAAACAAAGAAACTATAATATGAACCTTGATGAATCTCGACTTACCGAAACCCAAATCTTCGACTTTAAAAACTCAATATTTCGACTTTTTTAAAAGTCAAATTTTTATAGCTAAAACAGTCAAAAATTTGAGTTAGAAAAAGCAGAAATTTCAAGTTTAAAAAGTAGAAAACTTTAGAAAACTTTATTTGACTTTTAAAGTCGAAATTTTGATTTTGAAAATGTGAAAAATTGTTACTTAAAAATCGAAATTTTGAGTTGAAAAAAAAAAAAATCGAAAATTCAAGTTTTAAGAAGTCGAAATTTTGAGTTTGAAAACTATTCTTTTAACCTTAGCTGGACTAAAAGGTCATGTGAGTTTTTGCCATCACTTTTCGTCCGTCGTCAGGCGTCCGTCGTCCGTCCGTCAAAAATTTCAAAATCTTCTCCTCTGAAACCGCTGGGTCAAATGTAATCAAACTTGACTTGAATCATCACCAGGGTATGGTTTCTCAAAGTTGTGTTGGATTAGTCGGCCGGTCAAACAACATGGCCACCACTGCTAAAATTAGAACATAGGGGTAAATTGCAGTTTTTAGCCAATAACTCGAAATCCATTACAAATATAAAAAATCTGACCATAATAAAAATAATCATCATGATGAGATCTACCTACTGAAGAATTTTGAAGAAAATCTGAAAACCCATCTCGGAGTTAGAGCCCGTAAAATTTTCAAAATTTGTTGCTTTTTAGTTCGCCTCAACGAAGTTGGGGTGGACTATTGGAGTACAACCGGCGTCCGCGTCTACGTCTACGTCTGCGTCCGCATTTGGGCATATATCTCTGCAATAATGCATGATAAGGTCATCAAACTTTGTATGCAGGTGCATCTTGGGCTATCTTACAGTCTCCAAGAAAATTGGGTCTCTCTGACCTATATTTTACGTTTGATTGATTAACATTCAACTTTTCGGACGAGTTCAGATCTCAGTCACTGTACATGGTAGGATAATGTAACCTTGCATATGCATCCATCTCTGATGATAGATCAGCATCCAACATTGACCTACATTTTCCGCTTGATTGATTTACATTCCAGTTTTTGGACAAGTTCAGATCTTAGTCACTGTACATGGTAGGATAATGTAACCTTGCATAAGCATGCATTCCTGATGGTACATCAGCATCCAGGCAAAAATAGGTCACTTTGACTTATGTTTTACACATGAGTGATTTATGTTCAACTCTTCGGACAAATTCAGATCTCAGTCACTATACATGGTAGGATCTTATGCATGCGACTGTGATGTCAACATCCAGGCAACATTTTATTACTGTGACAAAGTGCCATAACGAGGCGAACTCTGTAATCGTTGATTACCTATGTTTTCTCTAATGATATGTCAAGTTTAAACCGGTTTTGACACGTTAGATAAATTTCCTTTTTTTCAATGTATCCGCGCTATTTCCCGCCAAATCGATTTGGAATACAATTCTCGGTGTTTATCATTGATCATTAGAGAAAAAGATTACACCAATTTATCCCGATTATTACCATATTCTATCCACTCTCGATAGTTAAATTTAAAAATTTGTAAATGCTCGGCAAGCCTTGCAATTAAAATTTTTAAATTTAACTATCTCTAGTGGATAAAATATGGTAATAAACGGGATCTTGTGGTTAAATCTATATTTATTTTTTCTTTCAAAATGTGTAGCAGATAGAGGTGCAGTGTAAATTGCAAAAATGTTCAGCATATCAAGATCAACCCATCCAGAAATTTTGCAAAAAATCCAAAAACCCTTGTAGGAAGTATTGACCTTTTTTCACAGAATTTTTAAAATTTTCGTATTGTTCGTCTTTTATTTCCAAACCTATAGAAGATGAAAGTTAAGTGTAAAATGATAAAATGTTTGCCATGCTGTGGCGACTTCAAAACTGGTGTTTAAAATAGTTCGTTGACCACCATTTTCAAAATGGCCGCCAAAAAAGGCGGGAAAATTCAGCATTGTCCGATTTCAATAAAATTTGGCTTCCAAATAGTTATTGATGTTGCGACTTCAAAACCGGTGATGAAAATTNCCGCAAAAAAGGCAGGAAAATTCAACATTGTCCGATTTCAATGAAATTTGGTTACCAAATAGGATCAAATAGAAATTGACGTTGCTTCTTCAAAAATGGTGTTGAAAATTGTTTGTTGACTGCCATTTTCAAATTCCTGTCTAAAAGGCGGGAAAATTCGACATAGTCCGATTTCAATGAAATTTGGTTTCCAAATAAAAATTGACGTCATAACTTAAAAAAACATGGTGTTAAAAGTTGTCGTTGACTGCAATATACAAAATATGATGTCTCGACTTAAAAACTGGTGTCGAAAGTTGTCCTTTTGTAAGAACGGTTTTTTTTGTCAAAAAAGCCCAACAAATAAATATAGTAAAACATGATCAGACTTTAAACAAAGTTTAAGATATTTGTTGTGTTCGAGCTACTAAAGTTGGAGAGACTGCAGTTCAACTGTATAACTTACAATGTTAGCTTGATTGTGGCAAATGAAAGCCAGGTGAGCGATACAGGCTCCTGAGAGCCTCCGGTTTATTTTTTGTTTGTTTGTTTGTTTGTTTGTTTTTTGTGTGCGTATTTCTATCACACATTAACAGTACGAGGTGAATCAATGTTATCTAAGAATGAGGTGACAAACTAAATTTGTTCTTGTGTAACGGGTGCATTAATGCTTCATTGCCCCTCGCCCAATTAGCACATAAAACTACTTTAAAACGTGTTCCATGTATTTTAGTAAATTCGTCTGCTATCTTTCTGTTGCCATCAGAATTTCGCGCTTTTCTTGTAGCCCTCTTACAGCATATGTTGGGAATGTCCTTTAGAAAAAAATGTCTATAATTTTTCCTATCTTGGTTTGCAAAGGGTTAATTTCGGACTATCGGACCCTCGGACAATCGGACCTTCGGACTATCGGACCTTCGGACAATCGGAACTTCGGACAATCGGACCCTCGGACTATCGGACTTTCGGACTGTCGGACCTTCGGACTATCGGTGTGTAACCGCAAATTGCAACATCAGAACGTCAAAAACAAAGCAACTCAATAAATATTGCAGCGAAGTTTTTTGTATATTATTATTTTATTTTACTTATTCTGTTTTATTTTATTCATTTTTGTTTTTGCTTAAATACTCGGAAGAACTGTATATCAGTGAATATCAACTCTTCCTATGCAATCTCAAAAATAAACATCAAATAAACCCATCAAAAGGCTCGCTTGTTAATTTGGAAATTGCATTTTGAATAGATATCCAGTGATATAAAATTCTTACTGCTAATGAAACCTATCAGTTCTTATCACCCATGTCTAATTTTTCGTTTGAGTTTATTTCGCTCAAAAATCAAGAAAAGATATATCTCTGAAGCAATCTATCAACATGTATTTTATTTTATAAGAGCTAAATTATGTGCAAGCACCTTATGAATAAAGGCTAATAGAAGTTAAAAGTAGCATCATGTTAAGCAAAAAAAAATCTAAGCAACTGCCACCACAAAAAGAACATGTCACAATTCTAACTACCATTATAGTAATATTCATGAAAATTTGTGCTAAATTCATAAAATAAAAGATGCCAGATCCTTCATTTTCACTAATAGATATGTTGTTGATGTTTTTCTTTTGCTAAATTGATCCCATTAATATATCAACCAGAACAACAAATAAAGAAAACGACAGACACCACTAGATCTACATCTTTTTAAATTCAAATTTCCAGTCATCTCAGCACTAAAATTTACAACAAAGGGGACGATTTTAATTTCAAAATTATCAATTTAGCTAACATGGACAGTAACATTCCAGCTTCTTCTGCTTACACAGTTGATTCGTAACGCGAGAGCTAGCACAAATAATACATACTTTCTTATTAGACATAGTTCCTATCATTATTTACGTTTGTCTTTGTTTTTTTATTGTGGTTTATTCTTCTTAAGTGCCTTGGTAAATTTGTGGTATGTGACTATGTTTTTTCGGCGATTGTAGGTGTTTCCTATTATCTTTTTATTGTATAGATAACCGTGACAGCGTTATTAATCAAGGCTTAAAAATACCGCCTCATACGATCATTAAAAAAAGTATCCTTCTGGAAACATTTGAAGTTTCGGTCCGAAATCTGATTCAAGATAAATTTTTTACTGAATATTGTGATAATCATTTCTTTTAACTGTCTGCCACCTTTAAATTGCAATTGCTATTAAGTGCTATCGGAAACTATCTACATGGAAGGGGAAGACATTGGCGTGCCATAAAACCGGCTAACCAACCATTTCTTTAAAAATGACTGCACCAAGTTAGGACCATAGCAGTCGAAAATTCGTCCGGCGTTACCGTCTGATTTGTCTTTTTGTCCCATGCACTTAGGTTGTTATTTCTTTTTTCCCCCTTTTCCTGAAATTCCTACTTTTCCAGGACCAGTTAAGTAAATAACTAAAGATCATAGTTACTAAAATGGATTAGGTTCACTAATTGTCACATATGCATTTGTTCTGCAAATCCAAAATGAACTTTGTTTTGGTAAATTTTGTATGAAAATATTAACAACGATTCGATAAACCAGAGTCATAAAAATGTTTTAGCCCTTGTGTAGTGTTTGATTTATTTGTGTAAAATGTATGAAATGATTGCAGTTGCAGTTTTCAATGATACCAGGATGTTTACTAGATATTCTTTTCTTCTTGAATTGACAGCAACAGCAACCCTCGCCCAAACATTTTTGAAAAATTGCAAATGTAATACATTGTACGTTAATGCTCCTGGAAATCCTTCATTAAAAAACAAAAAAAAATTAATATCCAAATATCACTTTTTCTGTATTGTAGGTAATGTATGGACTATTAAAGTCATTGAATTATATCCTTGTTACAGAAGAAAAATCCAACATCTTGTAAAATATTTTATTAAAACATAATGCACTATTCAATTGTAAGTTTCAACAAAGCAATAGGACCTGTAAGTCTCGTACAATTTTGGAACTTCCGGGATCAAAACTTGTACCCGGAAGTTACATTTTAAACAAAGATATATGACGTTTTAAACAAAAATTTAAACGTCATAATTCTCAGACGTCATGTTTTGGCGGGAAATGTTTTCGAATTGCCTGTTTATCGTGGATTCTCGTGAGTCACATGACGAGACTTACAGACCCTATTATGAGACTGAAGTTCCAAATAGAATTCGTAAGCTTATTGAACAATCTTTTTTTATATTTCACATAACATACAAATGGGACAAAACATGTATGTATATATTTTACAAATTATGAAATATTTATCTCAAATATATAAAAATGTACAAAAACTTCATAATTCAAACTCGATGGGATGGTTTAGATGAAACAATGAAACAAATTGTTAAAAATATATAAAAAAAGGAGAACGAAATTTATGCTAAGACGAGTATAATTCTTTTAAGGATATGTTGAATTTTTGAAAGTTTTTAAAAACATAATTTTACATTAACATTGAAGAAGAATTGCTTCATTTGGGCCATTTACTGATTGAAAGAAAATTCCCAATATAGCAGAATTGTAAAATTTGTTGACTACCTGTTTAACTTCAGATATTCGCATAGTTTTTAAAAAAAAATTAGGGGGGTGCTTTAGTAAGAATCAAATATTTCAGTAAGATTTTTTTTAAAGTTTAAAAATATTTTGTCTATTAACTGATTTATTGGTATATAAAAAATAGGAAGTATGTACCAATATATATATATATATATATATATATATATATATATATATATATATATATATCAAAAAATAAAGACCAGTAATATTATGACAGAAGACAAATAAAAAACAATACCAAAGTACCTGTAAATAAAGAATTCTGTATTATTATTGCCATTTCAGCGAGATATGTTTCTTCGGTGCCTATCAATTCAAAACATTTAGACGTGCATAAACCGAAAGATATATTATATATGTTAGAGTACAAGGCAGCAAAAAAGTCTAAATGGAATTCATCATCAGTAAAAGACAGAGCTATGTACGAAGGAGAAGCTAGTGCAAAGTTTAGTTTCTGCATGTGGAAAAATGTTTCTTTTTCTTGTTTTTGAAGAAAACCGACTGATAATACAATAACAAGAAATGACTTGGGTAGGCATATCAGTAAAGAATTGGGTAAAATTACTCTCCACAAACAAACTTGTTACCTTTTCTTTTGAAAGATCATTTTGTTGGTAAATAACAAAACCGAAGTTATTGTGAATTTAATTAAATGACATAATAATACGGGTTTATTGGAGGGTTTTTCTTGTAGAGTTACATGGTACATTGTAGCATTTGACTGTATTTATCGGCCATTGTAGGTGTTTCCTGTTTTCTTTTTTATTCTATTTTTATTGAGTAAATTTGAAATTTTTAGAACATACGCTATCCCACTGTTTAATTTTCTCCCAATTCAAATCTTAATTAAAAAATGGCAGACCTTTAATCATTTCATATTTATATGGGGATTATTTCAACAAAAAAATCATTTCAGTAGGTTTACTTTAGAACCAACTAAAAACCATCTAGCACGTATAAGATATATAGGGTCTGTAAGTCTCGTCATGTGACTAACGAGAATCTACGATAAACAGGCAATTTGAAAACGTTTCCCGCCAAAACATGACGTCAAAGGATTGTGACTCTCAAATTTTTGTTTGAGACGTCATATATCTTTGCTTAAAATGTAACTTCCGGGTACAATTTTTGATCCCGGAAGTGCCAAAATAGTACGAGACTTACAGGCCCTATAGAATGCATATTTGCAGTAACGTTTCATATTATTCGGACCTTTGGATTTGTTTTTACAATTTTAGCATGTGTTTTCATTGAATTTTTGGCACGAGTTATGTTCCTCTGACCACTTATTTATTTTTCTAGGTTTATTATTCTGCCATAGAATGTTAATTGATGTTTTAAACTATTGCTATTGTCCCCTTTGAAATTGGCCGCCAAGTGACCTATATAATTAGAGAATGTCGTGTAACAATTTATGTGAAAGTGAGATCAACGGAAGAATCAAATAAACGAATAGTTATAAAAAATAATATATCTTTTCATATTTCATTATTTTATTTTCATATTGAAGTAATGTTTTTGGTGCGTTTTATTTTTTTATTCACAAATGAAGCAATCGTTATATATTTGCCATGTCTCCACAAGACAAGATATGTATAAGTCCTCTAGTTTATAACTTCTTTTAGATTAGGAATAAATATAGATATGTTTTTAATTCACTTTCTGCAAGATTTTAAGTGGGTTATAAATAAATAAATAAATAACATTGATATAGTTTTTTAATACAGATAAAAACTGTCAATGTGATTACAGTTTCAGAACAAATGTTCAACAGAGTTTAGAGGAGTACCGACATCAAAAGGAAATAATTTTCCCAAATTCACTTTTACATTTTAGGGAGTGCGAGTGTCAGAAATTTTGTAATTAGAATTAAAATTCTGACCTTTTGTTTTGAAGAGCACTACTAATGGAACAACTTGAGCAAAAAAGTTTGAAAATCCATGTAGGAATTTTTGAGATCTAAGGCGTCAAAATTTTGGCGGAAAACAGATCTCTCTAGAGTTTTCCTTCAATTGGCATCAGATGTTTATAGGCCTTTAAATATATGAAATTATAATTGGAAGTTTATTAAATTTTATACACAGTCTATTCTATGTATTTTAAAGTGACTTATGACCAAGAAAATGTGATCCATGTGCAAAAATTTTTAGCACTGTTTGAATGGATAAAACCCGAGTATATGGAATGCTTCTGAAATCTGACGCTGGTACTCCCTTAAATCAATTTTTGTATTAAGAAATATAAGCTTATGGATGAACGAATGTCGGTCCATTTGAATGTTTTCAAGAAAAATTGCGATTTATTTTTTCATTTGGTCGCCCTTCTCCATCGGTAAAAATGAATAAAACTATTTCAAGAAAAAATCATTTTGTATTTTAGATGGTATTTGGCACCTCTTAATTTATTCCGTATATTCATAATTATACAATGTATACAATGAATTTAAAATATTCAATATAAACAGAATATTAATATTGCACAATATAACGGCTAACTTCAATATATACAATAACTTACAATTATGTTTAATATGAACTATATTGTGATTGCACGAAGTTAGAACACACTCACAGTGCATTGAATGTATAATAAGACATATACGTTCAACATGAAGAATAGAATTATATTTACTGAGCAACACAAGAAACACACCACTTTTTTAATATTATCTAGCTCTCTAGAATGTTTTTGCCATATCAAACTTTTTCATGTAATTTATAAATTTAAAGAAACCACTGATACACCATCAGCAGCATCAAACCTGGAACTATTCCTCTACATTGACAGCTCTGGACGCCTGAAAGCAAGCGTAATGATTTCTACTCTCAAATGGTGAACTTCCCGTTTTTGAGCAGTAATATTCCCAACTCTCCGGCATATGGCGTGTACATTTTACAACACATTCGCTAGTGGTGTGCTTGTAGTTTGTACAAGGATTTTGTCACCAGAGCGAAATTACTGTCTCAAAAACTTGTACATCAAGTGTATGCCCAGTAACTGTTGCAATTATCACTACAGAAATTTTACGGTCGTCACCACGATTTGACAGACCGTTACAATGTTTCTATTCCACAAATGAGAACAGATATCTTTGGGTAGATAAAAAGTTTTTTACCGGACTGACTAACACCGACTGTGACAAAACCGAACTTTTCACTGGCAGTGTGACGGGTGCCACTCGTGAAGCAGATCATCCTTACCCTTCCGGAGCACCTGATGATACTTTAGTTTTTATAAAGGTTCACACTGCTAGTGCTTTAGTTGTGTTGCGTTCTTGTTCATTTTTGTTTATTTGTTTTGTCCTTGTGATACTGTCTCAGTTCGTGTTGGATGTGAATTACCGTGATTTTGGATTTATGATTTTAGGATTTTCGCTTTCTTGCTGTTTGCTTCGGCATTCCTTTGCCGATGTATTCAAAATGTCCAGAACAAGCAAATCATTTTTTGTCCAAAATTTGTCATTTTCAAGTCACAGAAACGGTTTCTATTGAATGTTTGAGAAAACAAAAAAAATCAAATGGTAGCTCCCTCATATATATTATAATACCTCCTGTTTAATGTTAGGACTCCAACAAAGATGTTTGCAAACCAATTTTGATGATTTTTCAATTTTAATTGCAAAAATTAGTAATAATGATCAAGTAACGCATGAAAATTAATCATACCATTTTTTTTATCCAGCTTCCCAACAGAGTTTCAAATTACTTCATGATTGCATGACGATTTGTACTTTTGAACATTTTTCAAATTTATTTTCTTTGTTAATATGATGCCAAAAGTTTGAATTTTAAACACGTTTTCTTCCGTTGGTTTTAATTTAGGCACAGCCCATATGATTTTCACAGGAAGCTGAGGGGGAAAGGGGGTCTGAAATTGTTTTGTTAGGGAAAATTTACTGGCCCAATTTAGAAACTATTTTCATCTCATAACCTGGGTTAAAAATAACGAAATACAGAAGTTACTGTGAATTTTGTTTCTGCATGTGCGCATTTCGACAACTTATGTCTCTTCAGTGCAGATAATATCAAAACTTTTGGAAGTCCATAAACCAAAATACGTGTATAAGTGAAAGATAACAAATAGCCAATAGGATCTAAATAGAAAAGCCTAAATCGGTTAAGGACAGAGCTATGCAAGAGGGAGATACACCTCAGTTTTTAACACAATTTACTAAAATTTAGATATTGCATGTTTCCAAATAAAACCGGTTTTCGGGCCAGCACCGAAGTAATGGCTACTGGGTTGGTGAATACCCTCGGGGACTAACAGCCCAAGAGCAGTGGCATCGGCAAAATGGTAATAAATAACAAAATACCGAAGTTACTGTGAATATTGTTTCTGCATATGCGCATTTCGACAACAAATATCTCTTCAGTGCATATTAAATCAAATCATTTGGAAGTCCATAAACCGAAATACGTATAAAACTGATAGAGAACAAATAGCCGATCAGAAAAATATCCTAGCTCCAACCATGTCTATTTAAAAAAGCCTTCAAGATACACAGATGTTGCGTTTGTCGACATTTAGTAATGGATTCCGCTTCAACAGTTGTTAAGAGCTGTCTTGAACTGACTATGGGGTAAGAGCAGAGCTCATTGTTGAAGGTCTCATGGTGACTTCAAGGTAAAGAACAACAATAAACGCAAAGCGTTATTAATTCCTTGGTGTAACCATGTACGAGTATATGTAGAGACTTTGTCACATGTGCATTTACGCCGTATCCTATCACTGGTTGCTCAACAAATTTTCCTAGCTAAGCGTGTATAGGGTGGTCTTACGGCTAAATAAAAATTCCGGTCAGACAAAGTATCACATCCCTACCCCCCTCCCCCCGTCCATAAAGGCTAATAGTCCATGTCTAACGACTGTGATTGTAAACAAAATGGTGAGGAAAAATAGCAAAGAAATGAAGTCAAAAGAAAAATATCAAAGAAATGAAGTTAAAAGAAAAATAATTAAAGAAATGAAGTTAAATAATTGGAATTTTGTTGAGGACTATCTTTAATTTCTAATTCTTGTAACAGAAAACTTTTCGAAAGAAATTTGTATTGAATTTTAAACTTCTGTATCTTGTGTTGGAGTTCCTACAAAAGATCTTCTCATTCTTCTTCGAACTGGATATATTATACATGTACAATTCGGCTGTGCATCGTTCTGCTGTTGGATATTTCTATTTCTTTGAGACGTGTGTTGGGTGGTGATAAATACAATTGCGTTCAAAATACCCCCAGAAGCGGTAAACATTAGACATGCAGTGTGTACTTCAGTTGATTCTTCATGAGATAAATTATACAATCCTTCCAGAATATGACTTCCGAATGGAATTACACATTGGAGTATGAACAATGATGCTTTAGAAGCTACTCGTCTGATCCGAAGAACTGTCGTCTGCAGAAAATGTCGTCTGATTACGATGCAAACAATTGTTGTATGTATTACGACAATAAAGACGAAGGGCAGGGAGATGACCAAGAAGAAGACTGTAAAATCATAATTTCGAAACATGTTCCGGTAATATCTATGAAAAAAATATTCAGTTTTAATATTACATAATAATATTGCAATGAATCTAATTGATAAACAACAACTCTTGTTACAATGACATTATTGTAGGACGATATTGGCTTAAGATAAAAGCCAGATAAAGAAAATAAAAATATTAGTAGATTTAAATGCCTTACTGATTTTAATAGTTATTGTCTGACGTCACTGTGTAACACAGAATTAGCATCAGAAAATGAACATACAGTAAGGCGTCCATGTTTGCATTGCATTTCGGTAAAGCATCCATTTTTGCATTGCATGACGGTAAATAAAGTGTAACGTGTTCTTTTGATTATATATAAGGTTACGACAATATCATTGCATATTAATAAATTAACACTTGCGATTGTTATGTTCATCTATTGATTTTTCTGCGATTATATTATAAATGGCATTAGATACCATTCTTTAAGCGTTCTGTTGGCATATAAATAAACACGCATTATTTTCTACATTAACACTTTAACAAAGTTTTATATATCCGGGTTCTTTCGAAAAAAAGTAAGTCATCAAACAAAATATACCATTTATTGCCCCAGTAAAGAAATGCTGACGTCAGACTAGCTTTTTGGAAAGCTGATACTTGTCTTCCTTAACTTAGGTCTACTACCTATATAGTTTTTTGCAAGCCGTTAGAATACGGGACTTTCGAGATAAGAACTCTCGTGTAATGAACGCAGAAACCATCGCCTCGGATACCAGTAAGAAGGAAATATATTCCGTATAAAAAAAAAAAATTATGAAATTGAAGTGGATTTATAATTTTCCCTATATGACAATTTTGCAACTAAATTTTGATCGACGAAAAATAATATACCTGAAGCGCCACATATTGATTAAAAATAAATCACCCTTAGCTCAACAGTGTTCATTCATCAGTGATTCCCCCTCAATGTATTGATGTATTGATTTTTTTTTGTATAAAATTAGAACTGTTTCCGGAGTGAGCACAATTCAAAAGTCCCGTATTGTAGACGAAGATACAAGTATTACATTTACTTCAGGACGTTCGAGATACGAACTGTTGTGTAATTGAAGGCGGAAATCAGTGACCTATGGCATAAATATATACTTTTCCTAATAACAAACTATTTAACAACTTTAAAAGTACTTATACGTTTCACCACAAGACAAATTATACAATTATATCTGGTTCCACTTTAACCATATATAACTTATTTGGTACAGAGAGATAACCGACCAAGGATTCTCATCGTATGACGAAAACGAGTTATCCTATAGCAACACAAATAGATGAAATATTAATCACCTTTAGCTCAACAGTTAAAATTAATTGGTGTTCCCACTATTGGTGTATTGTATTTTTGTACAGTAAAAGAACCCTCTTCGTGACTAACAAAATTCGAAAGTCCCGTATTCACGTAAGAGCCTATTGTGTCAATAACTACAGCGAGACATTACAAATGACTTTCTATACATTTACCTTGTTAGTATTATTGTAATAGTAATATTATTAGAGCCTATTGTGTCAATAACTACAGCGAGACATTACAAATGACTTTCTATACATTTACCTTGTTAGTATTACAACAAAAATTGTATTCCTGTTTGCGAAATCTGTATTCTTATCAAACAATATAATAGTAAAAAGACCTTGACCGTGGGGAGGATACTTCAGTACTAATTCAGATAGGATTGTATGTCTTCAGTATTAATTAAGCATGTAACAGGATTCAGGTTGATTTAATTGGCGGAACTGATGTATTTTATCATTTTTTTTTTGGTATTTGTTAATGACCATTTAACCTTGACTTTCGGGAAAGCATCCCGAAAGGCATTAGAACTCAACCCCAGTCTTTCACTTACTATGAGGTATGAGTCTTTGCTGATTTTTGTATGACTTATGAGTGTTTGATCATGGCATTATAGTAACTTTAGGATGAGGAAGAACAACAAAAGCATTGTACCATTTGTTTAACCATATTATGTAATCCTAGGGATTTTTTCCATGTACATTTTCTCCATAAGTTTTTGTTTGTCCATTTAATAGAAAAGAATGTGGTAAATTTGAGTTATAATCTTTTTTTTTATTTGTTATACATATCTCGTGAGCCCTTCCCAGACTTATTTTGTCAGCAGAGCCAAAGTACTGTCTCAAAAACTTATACATCAAGAGTATGTTCAGTCACTCTAGCAATTGTCACTACAATGTTTTACGGTTGTCACCACGATTTGACGGACCGTTGCTATGCTTCTATTTCTATTTCACAAATGAGAATAGACATCTTTGGGGAAATCCAGAGTTTATCGTTTATCATATGCAGAATTTAAATTATCAGTAACTTCGGTATTTAGTCATTTGTTACCATTGGGTCGATGCCACTGCTGGTGGACTGTTAGTCCCCGAGGGTATTCACCAGCCCAGTAGTCAGTACTTCGTTGCTGACCCGAAAGCCGATATTTGGAACCTTACAATATCTAAATTTTTGTAAATTTTGTTGAAAACTAAGGAGTATCTCCCTCATGCAAAGCTCTGTCCTTAGCTGATTTTGGCTTTACATTTAGATCATAGTGGTTATTTGTTCTGTCTCAATTTTTAAACATCTTTGATGGTGAAAAAAGGATATGGAGTAAATGCACATGAGACAAAGTCTCTACAAATACATGGTAAAAAAAAAGCAAAGGAACAACGCTTTTATTGTTGTTCTTCATCTTAAAGTCACCACGAAGCCTTCAACAATGAGCTTTGCTCATACCTCATAGTAAGTTCAAGACGGCCCCTAGCACCGGTTTAAGCGGAATTCTTTGCTAATTACAGAACAACGCTACATCCATGTCTTTCTTGGTCATGGGTGCAGGATTGTCAACAAACATCAATTAAACTGGCAAAGTGCTCTTACATTCACTGTCATCCTTTGCCCGACAAAAGCACTAGTGTCTTAAGCTAGTGGACAACTACAACATATGGAGTTTGTGGTCTTCCAAACGTTTAAATTTTATTTGCACTGAAGAGACATAAGTTGTCGAAATGCGCATATGAAGAATTTAAATTATCAGTAACTTCGGTATTTAGTCATTTATTACCGGACTGAATAACACCGACTTTGGCGAAAATAGAATTTTCACTGACGGGTGTGACTCTTGGAGCAGATAATGCTTACCCTTCCGGAGCATCTGGTCATACCTCTGTTTTGTAGAAGTTCTCACTGCTAGTGCTTTAGTTATGTGGCGTTCTTGTTCATTTTTGTTTATTTGTTTGTCTTTGTCATACTGTCTCAATTCGTGTTGGATATGAATTGCCATGTCAGATTTTTTATTTATGATTTTAGAGTTTCCCCTTTTCTCGTTCTAGCTTCGGTATTCGTTTGTCAGTGAAACAGATCACTCATTGAAATCGTTTTAGATTTGAAATAAGACTAAACAGATTTTATTAAACCCTGATTTATAAGAAAATTTGTTCTTATTATATATGTTTCTGTATAAAAAAACTAGAGGTACTGCTGAACGCAGGTGGGTTTCACAATAGGCAGTCACTTCCTTTGTAACAAATTATCAATATTTGTTTATGAAAATATTTAAAATAAAAAGTTAAAAAGTATCGGCAAACAGGAAATAGTGGCATGGCAAACCTGAAAATAGCTTACACGACACAACTCATCATCATGAAGCTTCAGACTAAATATAAAATTATTCCCAGTTATAGAAGCCAAGAAAACTTTCATGAAACTTTTCATCCATTGATTGGTATAATAAAAAGTTAAAGTATCGGCAAACAGGAAGTATTGGAATGGCAAAATTAAAAATTGCTTACACGGTACAACTCATCATCATAAGGCTTTAGACCAAATATAAAATGATTCCCACATATAGAAGCCCAGAAAACTTTGACGAAAACTTTTCGTCCGTAGAGTGGTATAATAAAAAGTTAAAGTATCGGCAAACCGGAAGTAGTGGCACGGCAAACATGAAAATTGCTTACACGGTACAACTTATCATCATAAAGCTTCAGACTAAATATGAAATCATTCCCACCTGTAGAAGCCCAGGAAACTTTGACGAAAAATTTTCATCCATAGAGTGGTATATAAAAAGTTAAAATATCAACAAACAGGAAGTAGTGCGCAGCAAAACTGAAAATTGCTTACACGGTACAAATCATAATCATAAAGCTGCAGACCAAATATAAAATTATTCCCAGTTGTAGAAGCCAAGAAAACTTTGACGAAAATTTTCATCCATTGAGTGGTATTATAAAAAGTTAAAGTATCGGCAAACAGGAATAATGGCACGGCAAACCTTAAAATACCTTACACGTTACAGCTCATCATCATGAAGCTTTAGATTAAATATCATATCATTCCCAGTTGTAGAAGCCCAGAAAACTTTGACGAAAAATTTTGATCCATAGAGTGGTATAATAAAAAGTTAAAGTATTGGCAAACAGGAAGTAGTGGCACGGCAAAACTGAAAATTGCTTACACGGTACCACTCATCATCATAAACTTCAGACCAAATATGAAATCATTTCCACCTGTAAAAGAACAGAAAAAATTGACGAAAAATCTTCATCCATAGAGTGGCATAACAAAAATCATAAGCATTAGAGAAATTTCATTACAACATGTACAACACTTTAAAAACAACTTTTCAAGATGATCACAATAAAAAAAATTTGCCTCTCTAACAATTTGACTTCACAATATCTATGCTTAATTTTTTTCTTGAAAAAAAAAGATAATTGCAGGAGAAATCAACAAAAGTCAAAGTCCAATTATCTCCCCTTCCCGATTTCAAACAATAATCATATTCCTTCATGCACATCTACATATAGTGTTCTTCCTCAGTGTAAAGTTTAATCAAAATCCTGCAAGAAGTTTAAGAGGAGTTGCGCTTACATATGTACGAGGTAACTCATACCAAGGCAATCAACGAAAAGTCAAAGTCAAATTATCTCCCCTTCCTGGTTTCAGACAATAATTATATTCCTTCGTGCACATCTCCATATATTGTCCTTCCTTTGTATAAAGTTTCATTAAAATACTTCAAGTGGTTTAAGAGAAGTTGCGCTTACGAGGTAACCCATAAAGAACACATACATAGGGAATCAATGAAAAGTCAAAGTCGAATTATCTCCCCTTCCTGGTTTTGGACAATAATTATATTCCTTCATACACATCTCCATATAGTGTCCTTCCTCTGTGTAAAGTTTCATTAAAATCCTTCAAGTGGTTTGAGAGGAGTTGCGCTTACGAGGTAACTCATATATAGGGAATCAACAAAAAGTCAATGTCGAATTATCTCCCCTTCCTGGTTTCGGACAACAATTACATTCCTTCATGCACATCTCCATATAGAGTCCTTCCTTTGTGTAAAGTTTCATCAAAATCCTTCGAGTGGTTTTGGAGGAGTTGCGCTTACGAGAAGTGTAGACAGACGGACAGACGGTCGGACAGACGGACGGACAGACAGACAGTTAGACAGACAGACAAGGTGATTCCTATATACCCTCAAACTTTGTTTGCGGGGGGGTATAAAAAGTTAAAGTATCGGCAAACAGGAATAGTGGCTCAGCGAACTTGAAAATTGCTTGAACGGTACAACTCATCATCATAAAGCTTCAGACCAAATATGAAATCATCCCCACCTGTAGAAGCCCAGAAAATTTTGACGAAAAATTTTCATCCATAGAGTGGTATAATAAAAAGTTAAAGTTATCGACAAACATGAAGTAGTAGTACAGCACACCTGAAAATTGCTTACACAGTACAACTCATCATCATAAAGCTGCAGACAAAATATGAAATCATTTCCACGTGTAGAGGCCAAGAAAACTTTGACAAAAATTTTCATCCATAGAGTGGTACAATCAAAAGTTAAAGTATCGGCAAACAGGAAGTAGTGGCATGGCAAACCTGAAAATATCCTACACGATACAACTCATCATCATGAAGCTTCAGACTAAATATGAAATCATTCCCACATGAAGAAGCCCAGAAAACTTTGACGAAAAATGTTCATCCATAGAGTGGTATAATAAAAAGTTTAAGTATCGGAAAACCCGAATTAGTGGCACGGCAAACATGAAAATTGCTTACACGGTACATCTCATCATCATTAAGCTTCAGACCAAATATGAAATCATTCCCACCTGTAGAAGCCCAGTAAACCTTTACGAAAAATTTTCATCAATAGTGTGTTATAATAAAAAGTTAAAGTATCGGCAAAGAAGAAGTAGTGGCACGACAAACCTGAAAATTGCTTACACTGTACAACTCATCATCATAAAGCTTCAGACTAAATATGAAAGCATTCCCACCAGTAGAAGCACAGAAAACTTTGACGAAAAATTTTCATCCATAGAGTGGTATATAAAAGCTAAAATATCGACAAACAGGAAGTAGTGCGCAGCAAACCTGAAAATTGCTTACACTGTAGAAATCATAATCATAAAGCTGCAGACCAAATATAAAATTAATCCCAGTTGTAGAAGCCAAGAAAACTTTGACGAAAATTTTCATCCATTGAGTGGTATAATAAAAAGTTAAAGTATCGGCAAACAGGAAGTAATGGCACGGAAACCTTAAAATACCTTACACGTTACAACTCATCATTATGAAGCTTTAGACTAAATATCATATCATTCCCAGTTGTAGAAGCCCAGAAAACTTTGACAAAAATTTTGATCCATAGAGTGGTATAATGAAAAGTTTAAGTATCGGCAAACAGGAAGTAGTGGCTCGGCAAACCTGAAAATTACATACAAGGTACAACTCATCATCATAAAGCTGCAGACCAAATATGAAATCATTCCCACAAGCAGAAGCCCAGAACTCTTTGACGAAAAATTTTCATCCATAGAGTGGTATAATAAAAAGTTAAAGTATCGGCAAACAGGAAGTAGTGGCACGGCAAACCTGAAAATTGCTTACACAGTACAACTTATCATCATAAAGCTTCACACCAAAAATGAAATTATTCCCACCTGTAGAAGCCCAGAAAACTTTGACCAAAAAAATTGTTGGCGGACAGACAGAGGGACGGACGGACAAACGGACGGACAAAGTGAAAACTATAGGGCACCGGCATCTCGATGCGGGGCCCTAATTACTGTTGAATCAATCAGCACAACTACTAGCGTTACTACATTTTTCATAATTTTTGTAGGAAACGGTTTTATTATCAATTTTAATATTAATATTGTTCCAAACACAGAAAGAATTAGGATTGTATTTATCTTAGAATATATACAATGTACTTAGAAAGAAGCTCATTCAATACATCAAATACCTCCTGCCAAAAGTTATATTTATTGCGGTATGATCTGATGCGGGACATATAGCCTCTTATAACTGATTCCCGTTTTTATTCATATTTCCCAAATCGAGATATTCAAAACCCTATCATCAGTACTTTTTGTAATAGAAATGCAAAAAATCAATTCGCAATTTAAAAAAAAAATCAGATGATAATTATATCAATACCCAGTCGCACTTTTTCTAGAAAACGACCTCATTCACTTACATTATTGGCCAATCAGCAATTGAGAACAAATTTATCCCTATCTTACTTATTGCACGTCGTGGAAGGTATGAAAATTGAACAAAAATTAGAGACACTGAAGAAATCTTCTAAAAATACAGAGTTTCTTGAAATTGAAGTCTATATTAGCATGTATAACGTTGACCTCCAGGGATGCACAAAAACAATATTTTTACTGTGTAAGAACTTTGATAATAGTTTTACTGTAACAAACCGAAAACTCATAACAGTTCTGTTTCCTGCATAAGGAAAATCTAATGCCGAATGTTAAAGTTAAAATCCATTAACAAAATGTTCTTGAACATGTCAAATGTTTGGTTGATTTTAAGCTTTTGCCTAAACCTTTTTGGAAACAGTCCGAAAAAGTTATTGAGTTCTATCGTTTGTAAGCATTTTACATCCAGTCACTCTAAAAGTTATCAAGATTCATACAAATTGAAATTATTACTTGAATATCACACACCCCATAATCAAAATATACTATGTGGGATATTCAAGTACTTTATTGCCCCTAACCACTCTTATCTTTCGATGCCTTTTGACAAAACAGCATTCATAATATTTTGACAGTGAGTTTGAACTGATAATTTTTAATACTGAACATGATGTATCCAGCTTCAACCAATACATCTACATCTGCGAACGAACACCGAGTCTGAGTCTGAACAACGAAAGAATATTTTCGAAAACCGAAGATACAAGAATATGGTTTAGTGACATCAGAAAGGGAGACAACTGGAACAACAAAGACTGGTAAGGGTCTTCCACAACTTCATATTCAGGCTTGCTTAGGGTATGTTGGGATAAAGGCTATTTACGGTTTTTATGAATAGGATATAGGTTATTTACCTTTTTTAAGAGATATTGGATATTTTGACTATGGGATGTGGGATATTCCAGTAATTATTTGAAAATTATCAATTTTCAAAGGGATTTTCTAGTCCAGATTTACTTGGATATAAGATATTGAGACGCCCCCTTAAATAAGTTGTATATTTAAGATCAGGAATATCTTCCACAAGTTTGAAAAAAAATCGTCTCTTCTCGACTTGATCGGATAGAAACGAATGGTTCTCATGCTAGCTGAAGACATCCCAGTCTTTTTAATTTTGGTCGAATGTAAGAGACAATAGGCATTTATTCCGCAGAATAAAACAATCAAACTGACTGACAGCAAACTAATGGATAGCAAAGTCTACATTTGTCACGGTGTATATAATGGTTGCAATTGTGACATTGAATAGAGTGAACGTAAGGTAGCTTCACTTTACTGTGCTTTTACGGTATATCTTACACCAAAAAACATTCATTTACGGAAAAAAGCAATTATATTTACCTGTCAAATCCTGGTAAAATGTGGAGTATTTCTAATAGTTTTGAAACTGCCAATCCGGTCACTGGTATTCCTAATGATAAAATGTGTAATCTGCAGTCGCGATTGCCAAGTGGTAATTTGTAATTGTTGACGGTACTAGCAAAATTGTAGCAACTAGCAACAACTTCCATTAAAAGTCTTGTGTAGCAGCTCTGAAGAAAAAGGATAACGAAGACGAAAATTATTATATGACGCTGAGATGATTCTTTAACAACTGAAATGGAGACGAACGTGAAGATTCCAGCAACATATTCAAAGAGATTGAGAGCTGTTATATACAGGGTTACTCTATCAACCACCGTCCATTTGAGAATTTTGTTTGGAAATTTCCTGGAAAGAAAAATTAGTGTTGCAATTGATGCGACAATACTGCTTACAATCAAACACGCAATAATTTTTGAAGCTAGTAATTCCACTGAAACAAGTTGACGACACGTACAAAAAGTTATGTTCTGCATGGTTTTAAGAATAAGAATATAAAAAACAGTTGGAGTTGAAAGTATGACTCTATATGTCTTGCAAATAAATTGTCGTATTAGTGCGACACAGGTAGTCTTATTCCTTATATATTAAAATGATAATATTTATAATAAAATCAATTTTAGAAAAACGTGTTTAATACAGCATCTGTTCAGAACAATTAAATAAAAACGTTGTGTCTTGAAGTAGTAAAGCATTGTCATTTCTGAAATATTAGGGATTGATCCAACAGAACCGTTACACAGTGTTTCATTGCAACAGAAAATACCTCAGACTAAAGTGACATGTTTGACTGCATATTACATAACGAAAAAAAAAAACAATTGTACTTCCGACATATTATCCGCTACAATAACTCTGTTTTAGTTCGTTAGAAATCTGAGAAATGTGACATGGATAACAAAGCCCTGAACTTTCATTCGTGTTCTACTCTTAAATCAATCCATAGACATAAACCCTAAACAAAGTTAACTGCATATACTGTAAAAAAGGAGGTGACATGGGACGATTGTGGAATCCTATGTGACAGTTGTGATAAGTGGTATTACAATTCTTGCCATGTTGTAGGAAATGTAACGTACGAAATGTTCGCAAATAGGGTCTGTAAGTCTCGCCATGTGACTCACGAGAATCCACGATAAACAGGCAATTCAAAATCGTGTCCCGCCAAAACATGACGTTAAGGATAATGGCGTTCAAATTTTTGTTTGAAACGTCATATATCTTAAATTAAAATATAACTCCCGGGTACAATTTTTGATCCCACAATTTTCCAAAATTGAACGAGACCTACAGGCCCTATAGTAAACACATATGGTAGATAAGTGCGAACGCTGTGCTTTGCCAAACTACTGTAAGGTTCACTTAATACACTGTCAGATACAAACTTCTGTGACAAATAAACAAGACATCTCATCATGTTCAGATATAAGATCCCTGGCAATACTAAACCAACAATGGAAACGAAGTACTTACGTCTTCAATCTTAAATATGCTCTAAGTCTTATGACTATTTCTCCTGAGGATGCCCGAGATATCTAAGGGCTATTTGATTTTAAAAAACTCATATTATCTTTTAAAAATCGCAGAAATAATCAGTACACGATTGGCTTCGAAACTTGCATTTTTAGGAAATATTTGTACACCCAATATCTGTATAAAAATGCCCAATTTTACGTTCTGGTAATTTTGTACATAGTCGCAACAGAGAATTTTCGGTATTTGGTCGTATTTCATTCGATCCGTTCTAGCTTGTTATGCAACTTAATCATGTTTTTTCAACTGTTCTTTGCTCTCTCCGTCATTCACCTAGAAATATTCTATGATCTTGCTGATTCTAACATGTATCAAATGGCTGGAGTCACTACAAATTAAAAGGCACTATTTTTTATAGTACTATTTTCGAGGTCTGTCAAACATTGGCGTATTGAAATAGTGTAGTGCGCCCTGACAATATGGCTTTGACAATTAACACAATCTGGGCACACAGAAGCTATAGTTAGTCGTCATATAAGCGTCATATAAGTATTTAGCATCTTCACTAGCCAAGGGTTACGCTCCGCTCCTCTCCTTGAAGATGAGAGGAGCGAATAGTAGCCCTTGGCTAGCGAAGGTGAGGTATTTAGACACTAAAGGATAAATGTACATTGACAATTTAGAAGATATTACAAAATATAAAACAATAAATCCTAAAGTGAACACTAATTATGCTTTGAAATGTTCAAAGAATCGATTATAGAATTTACATAAAATGTGGACACAGGATATGTCTCGCCCGTCCTTTGCATCTCCTTAATTTGCGCATTGATCTACTGAAGCAGCAATAACAATAAATTACAATCTTTAGCTGTGTTTACAATTTTCTTGGGAAAAAATGATGTGATCACTCATGCATGACTAAGGGGCCAGGGCCACCATCTGGACGTGGATCGGTATGTATACCCTAAGACGCAACTGCATGTCAAATATCAAGTGCCTAGGACTACTGGTATAGGCTGTACAAACTGCTTGCTAAAACTTAAAGTGATCGTTCATGCGTGACTAAGGGGCAAGGGCTAGCATCTGGACGTGGAATCCGTATGTACTCCCCAAGACGCAACTGCATGTCAAATATCAAGTGCCTAGGACTACTGGTGTAGGCTGTACAAACTGCTTGCTAAAAACCTAAAGTGATCGTTCATGAGTTACTAAGGGACCAGGGCCGCCATCTGGGTGTGGAATCGGCATGTACTCCTCAAGACGCAACTGCATGTCAAATATCAAGTGCCTAGGACTACTGGTATGGGCTGTACAAGTTGCTTGCTAAAACATAAAGTGATCGTTCATGCGTGACTAAGGGGCCAGGGCCATAATATAAGTAGGGATTTGAGTTGTACCTATAATTATGCAACTACATGTCAAATACTAGCGACGTTCAACTAACATCAGCTTATTAATTCACAAATGTTTGCAATTGTTGACGCCGCCGCCGCTGCCGCTGCCACCGAAAACGCTATCCCTAAGTCTCGCTTCCGCGTTTTTTTCGTCGCAGGCGAGACAATCACTCGAGGTCCACTCAGAGGTGATCAGAGGAGAAAATTGAAAAACAACAACACGAGGCCTAGGCTTAAATAGCCATATCTCAAAATTTAAAACGAAACTACTCTAGATTCAATCAGATACCCAGATACATAAGATCATGAAGATGGTGATGTAAAAGATTAAGAAAAGTCGTAATGGTAAAGTACTGCTAATGCATCTATGTTAATCGAAAAATTCAGGTACTGTAATACTGGAAGCATGGAAAAGTCCTATATACTGGAGACTTAAATAAAATTGTATGAATATTTTATAATTTTTTGTATTTATTTCATACTTGTTTTTAGATTTTCATATTTTATTGGGTCTATTTTCATCATATGTGGTTTTGAGTTTGGCTGTCTTTTTAGATGGTATAACATTGTGAGAAATGTATTTAAAGTAGTCAATTTTATAATGAATGTGCAAATTAACTTTTGACAGAATTAAGGATTGACCCTCTCCCTTTTATCATACATTAAATTCACAACCTTAGTATTTTTATGCGTGGCATACATTATGACAGTATTTATTGATATGAATTTCAGTAATATTCTTGTTGTTAATCGGTTGCAAGTTTCGGACTCAAAGCCTGATGTCCCTGCAAAGTTAATATAATAGACCTTTAAAGATCATCAAATACAAAACTGGGGATTTATAAAGGGTTTGAGGGTAATATCCCATATTAAGTTTCATGACGACGCATCAGCAGGGCTAGGAAGCGGATGCTTGCGATAGTAAAATTTTAGATTTTAAATCTCGTAAATATGAGGTATTATTTAATAATTACGAGATAGTATTTCATGAGATATCATTTCATAATTACGAGATAGTATCTCATAATAACGATTTGATAAGTCATATTTTCAAAATACACCTGTGACGCATTTATTTTGTTTGAACCGTCCATTACTTTTTAAGAATGGACAGTTATTTGCTATTGTTGATGTTCAATCACAGTGATGCGGTTCCGTAATTATGCTATCAATGTAAGGTCGACTTTTTTTCGTACTGGCGTGGACTCTCGAGCCCGGTGGATAGAAACAAGTGCCTGTGAGTAAACCTGTGACCAGTAACTTCACAAATAAGCTGCTCGTCAACTCCTGCATCGAACAGTCTAGTTGCTGCAGTTGCTCACAGTGAGTGATTTGTACGGTACCTCTCCAAACCGCCAAATTTACAACTGTCTACAACTATATTTCGATAAAGTGTGTCGACCCATAGCTTGATCGGCGTACCAATAAACAAATAAAACTCGTATTGTTTTAGACTCAACGATCAGGACAAGATTCGTTTTCGTACACAACAACACTTTTCGGCTTAAAAACCGCAGTGTTTTAGACCAGACACTTTTTGGACCCTTTGTTCACAATTCTAAACTTAGAATTAGCACCAGCTCTCAAATTTCTATGTTCCTGACCTCCACGCAACGCAAAGTTCAAACCAATGAGATAAAATATAGTGTTCGACAGTTGCTTAGGATTTGAAGAACCTAGGGAACCAGATGCCAATAACGTTTCCTCGTTATTGGGTGTGATTTCTTCAGCTTGTCTTCTAGGAACATGCAATTTTGCACTTTCCTTCATGATATAGGGTCTGTAAGTCTCGTCATTTGACTTACATGAATTCACGATAAACAGGCAATTCGAAAACATTTCCCACCAAAACATGACGTCAGAGTATTGTGACGTTCATAGTTTTGTTCGAAACGTCATATATCTTTGTTTAAAATGTAACTTCCGTTTACAATTTTTGATCCCGGAAGTTCCAAAATTGTACGAGACTTACATGCCCTATTGTCTAGAGAATTTCTTATTTTTGAGAATCTTAGATTGTTAAGGTATTTATACGATTTACCGGCTGTTTCCATATAAAACTGTAAACATATAACTAAAGAATACAGTGTATCAGGAGCGTACCCGGTAGTACGGTATTCTGTTCCACCTGTTTTTTTTTTATTTTTTTATTTTTTTATTTTTATTTTTTATTTCACCTCGAGGACAAATCGTGAAATTGAGAAATTAAATTAGTCCACGGTCATCTCGTCAAGTTCAACATTTATCGGACTTAAGTTCAGCTTTCTGTCTATTGCCCTAATGTTCCTAGGTGTTTGCCATTCCTTGAATAAAGACGTTGCCCACTTTTTTTTAGACATGGTACTATCTACAAATCTGAAAAAAGAAAATGTACTAATTACAACTGATGACTAGTTAATAATACGACCGATGACGCTTAATGGTAAAAACTTAGCTTGTGTATTTCACTTACGGATGCTTGCAGGTCACGTTTTGTCATTTCTGTCAGATTTTCGGACTTATGTGGTTTTCTGCATTCAAAAGTATTATAAGTTTTTGCCCACGAGCCCCCATATTTTGTTTGATATATACATTTTATACATCTTTGGCAGCATTCTGACAAATTTTCATTTAATCCTATTTATTTTGTCACATTCGTTCATGGATATACAATGCAAAATTTTTAATCACTTTTATCTTAAAAACGACTTCAGCAACCTATGAATATTGTTTCGCTTAAATTACTTCTTTTCAGTTTTCTAACATAAAATAACATTTATTTGAAACCCTATTTATTTTTAATTTGACCAGCGAACATCCTTAATACAACAAACATTAAGGGTACGGCCATTTGATTGTAAGGGTGTTGGGGGCTTGGGAGATCTTGTAAACAAATGATTTAATGTTAGTGCCGGTGGTATAATATATTCTTATCTTACATGTACCTGTCATTACATCCCAGCGGTTCTTGAAATCGATAGTTGCATATAGTACCTATTCAATTCGTTTTTACTCGGTGCTCGTATGGTAAGTTTTCGTTACCAATTCGTTTTGTTCGGTACTCGTCCACACCGGACCGAAGTGCGTATCTAGAATTTCCTTATGGCATTTAATGGCATTTAATTTCTTTAGATGCGACTCGATTAAATGCGTTATTTAAGTCAATAACAAATTTACTGCAAAAAGGTGGACATTGACGCAAATAAGGCACTTAATCGAGTCGTATCTATAGAAATTAAATGCCATTAACGTAAATAAGAAAATTCTCGATACGCACTTCGACCCCAGTTATGAATACGTTTTATTCGGTGCTCGTCCGGTAGGGTTCCGGTGTCAGTTCGGTGCTAGTTCGGTTTATTCGGTGCCAGGACTGTGCATGTACGGTCTAAGTACTGTATACCTCCGGTTTTTTGTGCGTTTTCATTGTAATTCGTGAACGAACAAAAGAAATTACAACCATACAAAAATGATTTTCATCCGTTCCTCATACGTTTGTGTTATACGGTGTTGTGAAAGAGCGGATTTATAAATACGTTTTATTCGGTGCTCGTCTGGTAGGGTTCCGGTGTCAGTTCGGTGCGAGTCCGGTTTATTCTGTGCCAGAATTATGCATGTACGGTGTACGCACTGTATACCCCGGTTTTGTGCGTTTTCAATGTAATTCGTGAACGAACAAAAATATTTGCCACCGCGCAAAATGATTTGCATCCGTTCCTCATACGTTTGTGTTAAACGGTGTAGTGTAACAGCGGCTTTAAGAATGTATATCGATTTTCCTTCTTTTAATATATTAGCTAGGATGTAAATTAGGACTCGGACTTGGTGTTTCTGTTAAAGCTCACCGCTCCCGCCTCCGGCCGTCGGGGTGATCTTATACAGACACAACGCGTCATCGTGTGATAACTATTACTGAAAATCAATAATTTGATTTTGATGTGAAGAATATTTTTTTATTGCAAATGCAAGTAAATAATTTGATATAACTTTTTGGAAAATATAACTAAATATTCGAGATTTTCGTGAAAATAAATAAATTTTCTAAGCAGAGTCAAATTTTATCAATTCAATCTATTGAGGTATATGGTTTATTTGCTTTGCTGTGGGATAATTGTGGATAAATTTTAAAGAAAATGGTTATTGGATAAAAATACTAAACTGAACTGTCGGAAACTACAACAATCTCTTACCATCCAAGCCCAAGATTTTAGCAATCCAATAATTTCAAATGACTGTTTTAAACAAAAACCGGTCTTTGAGAGTTTCAGGAAACTCTACACAATGGGGATCAAAATTTTTTGAATTCCAGTTATTTGAAATGATTGTTCTCACTCAAACATATTGAAGCATGATTCCGACGGAAAATTCCCCGAAATATTTAGCAACAATGAAGGGATCAAAAGGAAACCGGGAGATATTTAAAAGGTGGCGGAAAGCAGTGGTGCAGAACGAAAAAGGGGAGCAGAACGAGGAAGGGGAAATGTGACATGAAGGGGAGACCTACAGAAAGGTGCATCAGAAAGGAAAAGGGGAGTAGAAAGGGGAGTGGAAAACAGACATAAAGAGGAAAACGAGAGAAAGGGGGAACTAAGAGAGGGCGGTAGAAAGACAACCACCTGTTCACACCCTCTAAGTTAGTACAAATGTACGTACATATACTACTAAGCAAGACACAACATTCAACTGTAGAAGTGAAATATTCTCACTGTGGTTTAAGAACGTATATTTGTTCGACTTAAAATGTAAGCGTTGGAAATATATTTCTTATTTTTGTAGTATTTATTATATATTGTTCAAAGACGAAAAGTTGGTTCAAACATATCTTATACTTCAAATATATGAATATAGCCCTCTTTTGTCAACAATGTCAAAAATATGCCATGTACAAGACAGCCAGAGGGCAAAAACATGAATACATTATATTGGCAACCCCCTTAACGGAACAATGTTGGTTGTTGGAACAATCAAAATCTGATCATCACTACTAACATATAATACACAATCAAAACTATAATTTGAGTCAATAACATGTAACGATTTCGTCAATTTTTCCGCTATTAGAGCTTTTCAAGACAAAGAGCTTTCAGAGACTGGGGTACTGAGCTTTGAATCTTTATTTTATGCCAGGAACATAGAAAATAACAGTACAAAAGTACCAACTTTTTCGTCTGCATTTTACTGACTGCACCGTCTGGTAATGGCTTATGAAATCTGGATGGTAGTTGCACTTGAGGCGACGGAACATTTAGTAGCTCCTCATGGGACTGAGTCAGTGTAATCGGTTGAAGATCCTCAGTTGAGTCTTTACTTTCGTCAAAGTCAAGTATAAAGTTGCATATTTCATCATCAACAGTTCTATCAAATGTTGATAAGCTGGAATCATCTTGTGAAAACGGCTTTGTGTCAAAAAAAAATTCCTTGTTCGACATTGACATTGCGTAATCCCTTGTTTGAGTGACTCGCTTGAAAAATCGAATTCGAGTATATACATACTATGAGGACCATTCAGTGCTATACGGTAAACACCGCCTAATTGCCGTTGATTAAGAACACAAAACAAATATATACTTTGAGGAAAAAACGTTAACTTTATTTATCTAAAATATAATAAATAATCTTTATACAATTTTACTACCAGATTTGATATAGTCGTTATATTTCATGTGCATTTTAAGTAAAAAAAGCCTTAAAAACTGTCCACTCCTGAAAAATAATAGGCGTCGGCCCCTTCGGGCCTCCGCTCCATTATTTTTTAGGAATGGACAGTTTTATGGACTTTCTCTTATACGTGAGATAATTATTTCATACTTATGAGATATTGTCACAAATAACAAAATACCAAAGTTACTGTTAATCTCATAATTAACAATACTTTTTGATAATTATGAGACAATATCTCATAATTATGAAAAAGTATCTCATAATTATGAAATAATATCTCAAAACTGTGAGATATTTTGTATTGTGGCATCAATACACTTCTATAAAATTCTGATGTAATCTCTCAATCAAAATTAGCGTAAAAAACACGACTGAATTAAGATAATAGATAACTCATACCTAGGACATATTTTACACGTTCTTGCTCTTATCTTTCATTATCAACTTAACAACGCATCGTTAGAATTTGAACATATACTCTTGATCATAAATATGGAATATTCTTTTTGTTGAGAATGCCTGAGATATTTTAAGTGCTGTTTGTATTCAAAAATTCAAATTATCTTTAAAAATTGCTGTAATTATCACTTAAATCATTCTTGTATATGATGGGCTTTGAAAATTGTATTTTGGGAAATATTTGTAAACCCAATATTTAATAAAAAAAATGTCCTATTTTCACCAAAAAGTGGGTTTCACAATGAATTTAAGGAATGTCTGAGATATTCTTAGAATCAGGGATTTTCGTACTGCACGGTTACAAAACAATGTTTAAAGCAAAATATTATACTTTCATCCACACACTTTTGTGCATAATGCTTCCAAACTTCAAATTTTGGCTCAGAATATACAAATATTCCATATTTATGACCAAGAATATATATATATACCACTAAACAAAAGAAACGATACAGTTCGTAAATATTTTTTTATTGCGAAATGTAAAGTTTCTATTTTAATGTTTTCAATGCTAAAATGCAATTGTTTACTCCATTTTCAAATCAATTCGGAAACAGATACGACTAAAATCCGGAATCGTAGTTTTTTCGCCTAATGAATTAGTTCGCAGCAAACCCCCGAATAAACATGATATATTTGTTTAATTCTACCGAATGACTCAAGTAAAATGATCGTCTGACATTCATTTTTTATATTTCTACATGCATCTCAGCAAAGGGTAAAAAATAGCAAATATCAAAGATTGGAAAGGGATTAAGGGGACAAATACTCTTTTGCTTCAAAATATTTTGAAATTCCTTTTATTTGACCTATTAAATCGCAGCACTCTATCATAAGATAGAATGTAATACTAGAGTCAAGCTTAAAGCATTAAAGAAATCATTTTACAATTTTGGAATCAACATGCTATTGGAGGTCAAAGAACATACAACGTTTTAACCAATTCCTGATGTTTTTGCATACAGTCATTTTGACAAGTTATGAATCTTCAGTGGAGATGAAATCAAACTATTTGAAAGACCAGACCAGTTAAATTAAACTGTAACCTTTACTTCAAATAAATACAACTAACATTCAAAGGTGCAGGGCATTTGAAACTTAGCAATTTACACCATGATTTGCTTGAGTAAAATATCTGTATGTCTTTCACTTAGGTCAATACTAATTAGTAGAAATTGCATTCCTAGTTGCATTTGAGAGGTGAATAGTGGGACAAATCAAGGAGTATGTACGATAAGAGGTATATTTGACCCCCAATCCTAGCTGTATTTTCAAACGCAGTTTTCCTTTAAACTTTACTTGGTATATCACAGCTGATATATTGCTTAATTTCAAACTCAATTATTGGGTGCAGTAACGTCATCAAATCCTGATTGGGACGTCACAAATGTCATGCTTCTTCAAGATATGCGGAAAATCGACAAATTTTCGTCAATTTTTTGGTCATGTTTTCGCTCAAACAACACATAGCGCATGCTTGTGCCAATGAGATTTTTTGATATGTTAAAAGTAAATGAAATTGCCACCTTTTCATGCAAAAATCTTATTGGCACAGGCATGCGCTCTATGTTTCCTGGACTGAAATATGTAAGGATTTTGGTCATTTCAGTCAATTTTTGTGAAAATGCTTATTTTTGTCGGATTTTGGAGTTATTTTTTTTCTATCAACAAAAACATCTTTTCCAAAACCTGTCGAAGTTTATTATATACTGATATTCAACTGTATTTTGAGACATGATTTTTATGAAATATAAGGGTCTTAATTTTAGGGGCCAAATATACCCCTTACCGTACATACTCCTTTGGTTAAAAAAAATTCAGGATTGGAGGAAGCTGAAAAAAATATCAAGGATGACATACATGAAGCAAAATGTTTGGCTTGGGTCAAAAGAAAAACGACAGGATTGGTTCCATTGATGAAAAAATTGTCAAGCTCAAAGATTGAGTGAAAAATATACAGTATCAAATGTTCATTCCTTGACCCCTACCCATCAAAATCAAACGGTTTCTCCGAACTTGATAATAAACAGCAAAATTACTCCCAAAAATGAAACTTTTATTGATAGTTATGCCTTGCCTGTTTACACAGAAACGACTCCCTGTTCATGTTGTTAGTGTAAATTTTGTATGCACTTCCTTATTAGTGTCTTCGAGAGACAGCCAGTAAATCGTTATAATCTCTTGTAGATTGAATACATTTTTCTGTACAGGATGAAATAAAATAGAGGAATTATCAAAGTTTGATTTCGAAAATATAATTAAAACAAAATAACTCCTGAACTAAATTTCACCTTTCCTGCCTGCTTTCTTTTGCGAAATACGAAGAAGATGAAAACAAAATTGGATTGACGTCTTCCAAGTAGAAAATTGCTATTAGACATTAAAGCTCGAAAGTTTAAATGTTGTCACATGGACTATTGTAAATAATGCATTCAGAAGGGGTTATTACATCACAGCAAAATGAAACAGATTCTGATCTGTTAGGAACAAAATACTGAAAGTACTGTGAATTCAGTTTCTGCATATTGCCATTTCGACAGCTTTTGTCTCATTGGTGAAAAAGATTACCAAAGTTTGATTTTGAAAACATAATTAGAAAAATGAATTCCCGTCTTCTGTCTGTTGCGAAACACGTAGAATATGAAGTCAAAATATCGCTATAAAGGCTTGACGTCTTCCATCGGTTTCGGGTAGAAAATTGCTATTTGACAGTAAAGCATGTCAAATCAACCATTTGGAAATCCATCAACCGATATATGTGTAAAAGCTGAAAAAGAGCAAATTACCAATGGGAGCACTCGAGTCTCTGTGATGGACATGTTCCGATTACAATGTTTTGGACAAGGGAATCGAATGGCTTGGGACAGTAAGTTTTTATATAAAAATGGACGTTCATTGTGTGATAGCTACTTTTGAGAACGAATTTGTTGATAATGAAATAAAAAAACAATGATGGAGCAATATAATTCGTAGTTGTAGTAGCATGCCTTCCATTGAAGGTTTAACACTTGTCAAAAATTATAGATTAGAGTTACTATTGCAAAGGTCAACCAAGTGACAAAACTTTCACTGAATCAAAGTCAAGCTTTAACACCCACGCCTACATTCTGTTGCCTTAAAAAGACTACACAGTGTATACATATCAAACGAAAAGGGTTACAATTGTATACATTGTGTACTTTTAACGACCGTAGATCCGTTTTAGATTGTTAGCTTGGGGTGTAGACTTTGACTTCTGTTCAGTTAAACTTTTGCCACTTGGTTGACCGTAGCAATAATATTGTTAAACAATGTTCAGAAATATATGAAAGGGGGTCATGATAATCTGGTTCAATATTTTGCAATATGAAATGAATTTCAAAACATAATTATTAATTGACCGAGATATTATTACACAATAGTGAATGACTTTGAAGGCAGTATCACAAAATTTAAACGGCCCAAGGGTTTTGATATGGACCAGGAAAACTATAAGCCGAAAGCGAGGTTCATATCAGTTTCCTGGTCCATATCACAACCCGAGGATAGTCCAGATTTTATTGCATTGAAGAATATCAATTTATATTATACAACACTATTAAGCTGTTGGCAATGTGTTTAATGAATACGCTTTAAATTGCAAATTTTAAAATATTTGTAAAATAATATTACTTAAACTTTACTTGTAAAAGAACACCAAAATTTACTGTTAATTATTGTTTGGTTGATATACTTAAAAGTTGGACAACTCAAATCTAGCGGTCCAATTTCTAGCTGATATTTACCGTCAATATCAGAAAATCAGACCGACGCTTTCCATACCATACCATGGGTCGTTTTAACCTGGATATGGGATGTTGTCTCATTGACATTTACCCCATTTCATAGTATACTACATTTCAGCTGATCTGTTTTTAAGCAACGAAACGTCAGAATTTTGAACTGATATGCAATAAAATTTTTTAAGTGAATTAATACTTGGCAGACTGACTGATTTTCGTTAAGCAAATCTGCAGGCATATTTCCATAGCGGGAAAGGAACCACACAAGCTATCTTTATGTAGCTAAGAGGGGAGAGATCATAACGGGATGATGGGAACGTTCATTTTTAACTTCGGGAAATCGGGAAGGTCCTAATAAAATGCCGGGAATTCGGGGTGAAAATGCATTCGGGAAAGGAAAACGGGAAAGGACAGTATATATATTCTAGAGACGATCTGGAATGGTATTTCATAATTGTATGGAAAAATCAATAGCTCTAAAATGGTTTCTAAGGTTTAAGCTGGGATAAAGCATTTTCGTTAATATCTTAATGAAAGCATTTATTAATATGTTACAAATTCAATAAATTCACATTTGTTTTCCTGCATCCAATACGTTTGACTCCCCCTTTAATGGTGGAATGTGCACACTACATCACCTCTGAAGTCACAACAGACGGTCCGGTCCAGAACACTGTTCTCAGTCACTCGATTGGTAAACGGTACTGTGCAGGACGTCCAGTGCAATAAATCGAGCGCCCCAGGATCTAAATAGAAAGCAAAAATCATCCAAGTACATAGCTATGCAAATGGGAGATACTCCAAAATGTTAAAAAAATTCCAAAATTTAGATATTTCAAATTTCCAATAAAATTGGTTTTCTGACCAGCATCAAAATATTTATTACTGGGTTGGTGAATACTAGCAGTCCATCATCAGAGGTAACGGCCCAGTGGTAATAACAAAATACCAAAGTTATTGTGAATTTGGTTTCTCCAAATGGCTATTTCGACAATTTATGTCTCTTCAGTGCAGATCAAATCAAAATATTTGGAAATCTATAAACCGAAATACATGTACGTGTAAAAGCTGATAGAGAACAAATTACCAACAGGATCTAAATAGGAAGCCAAATCAGCCCGAAACCTATACGTAAGATTGTATGAATGTTAAGAAACAAAATATAGCTCTGTCCCTTTATTGTGATGCAAATTCATATAGTTATTGGTTACTTGAAAAAGAAGAAAAAATTAGCAATCATAGACATTCTTAACAAAACTAAGTATACAATAATTTTTGATAAAACAAAACAGTAGAAATAATAATAATACCTACATTAGCCGAAAATCACAATCAAATATCGCAACACACAATGGAAATGCACAAGAAAAAAAATAACAAAAGACAAAACACAAATGTAAACAGCGATATGAACTCGGGATTCGGACTTTGTTCTGTCACAAGCAATAGCTAGTAGTAGGATAACATAATAATTGGTACACAAACCGCTCCTTTCTCTTCAACGGGTCCCTAAAGTAAAATAAACTTACAAATAAAACCAAACAGATGGACTGCTAACTATAGGACAACTTTCGTAACAAAACACGTAATTTATAAAGATGGGTCCAAGAGTGCTCGCCGCTAGGCTATGGAGTCTAGTCTGCTGGTAAAACCCGGTCATACTACGCAAGAACAATCAACCCCAAAACTTCGATTTCTCGAATTGTTTTGTAAATAATCATCGTGTATTTCAATATACATCGGAAGTATCAGTGAGAGGCCAGCATACCTGTCAATAGAACGAAATTCGAAACACATGAGCATGTCTTAAACCGGCCTAAACATATAATGTGCGCGAACTGGATGTTATCGGCGCAAACAGATCCTTTGTTTCTGCAATGTTACAAGTGAGAAGAGTTTTCGGTTGTGACGGCGGAGACTATACGCAATAGTTTCGCAAGGAAATGAGAACCGAAACGTCAGTCAAAAGAACGAACAATCCACTGACAACGACAACATCGGGAACACTAAGAAACAAGGTCACCACATGAGTACAGGACAAAAAAGAAAAATGAAGACACACACAGATGAACAACACGAACCCAATAAAAACCACGGGTGAGATCAGGTGTACCGGTAGAGTAAGCATTTCCTACTTCTTATAAAACGACCGTCGTGTTGAACATGTCAACTCCGGTAGTAAAGTCAAATCCGGTAAGGGAAAAACAAGCTTTAGCTGTAAAGGGAAAGATCTGTTGTAATCCGATCCACAAGATCGTGATGTCGACCGTAAAACTTCTGTAGTGACGACTTTAAGTTTTTGGTAACATACCCTTGCTTAAATAGTCTATTTGTAAGCAACCGAGCTCTATCAAGGAAGTCACTGTATCGACCACAAGCCCTTGAGAAGTAAAGTTAGTACATGTAAAACTCAGAATTGTCTCTTCCAATTTTCTCATGTTGCAAAATCAAAGAATGCTCTGCTGTGGATAATGCTTATAGGATTTCAAACATACATAGTTTATTGCCGTAGACGACGAACAGCTCCCGCAATTTGAATTGTCCCACAAAAAAATAGATAAAAATTGTTACACTTACATTCTCGTCGTGTAGTTAACAGAGATCGAGTCATCTTTTCAATATTTTTTCATCGTTAGATTATGCTTGAAATTATTTATATTTTAGAATACATCGGAACTGCACAAGCATAGTAGTAAATACAAAAACTGCCACTGGTATTGTTTTGATGTGCAACGAGATTTGTTCTGGTTGAGAATATTGAGAATGCGTAAGGAGATATGCTTTGTTCAAGCATCCAGAATTTGAGATTGTTCTATATTGATAATTCTTAATTTCTACCTGCGTTGCCAGTAACTAGACTTGTTCAGTCGTCATTCGTTCGTCTGTTTGACATTTGTCGCCATAGCTATGTATAACTGCATGATTATACCTTCTCAAGTGAACTGTTTAAACCTTTACCGCAATGGAGGGGATGTTTGGCCAAAGACCTGTACCAAAATCAAGACCATTGCGGTTTACAGTTTTTCTAGTAGTTTTAAATGTGATTTGCCCATTAAGCCTTTTGATTTCGGCTCTTGGTAAATCTGGTCTATAATTTTGTTTTCCTTGTAAATATGCAAATAAGTTCAAATAGAATTTTCATTCATTTTTTTTTTTTTTTTTTTTTTTTTTGTTTTTGATTATATCTGATGACTCGATTTTATTCCTACTATTTGATAGCATCAAGTACATATTTATTAGGGGATTTTGTAATTATTTTGAACAGTATGCATAATAATATTCCAATGGTAATGTTTAATTCACAAGAATCAAAGGGAATGGCGGGGTACTAACAATGATCTCTTATTTTGTGATCATTATCGGTATCATGTCCGATGAAACGAAATTTGCATTAAAATCAAACAGAAGCTTTTATTGAAAAACTCATTGTCAGCTGTTCCCTTGCCTAAGTGAATTGAAGACTATCTTTGAAACATTTGACTCAGAAATTCGACGACAATAAATATAAGTATGTATGACTCGTTAGATTGTCTACAAATTTAACATGAATATAATTTACTTGCTAAAGAAATAAATATCATGATTCCTTATGAACATGTAAATGATGCTATCAAATAGTAGGAAAAAATCAAGCCATCGGAAAAGAATCAATAAAATTTAAAAAAAAGAAATAAATTTAATGAATTATAGTTGCGTATCTTCAAAGTAGGGATTAAAAGTTGTGAAAAAAATGCTTATACGTAGAAGGCCTACTTAGAAAAGCATTTGGTAGAGAGGCGAAAAAGGGTTATACACTGCAGTTTGCATAGATGACCGAGTGTCAAGATATGGGGCACAGATAAAGCCAACCTAGTTGAAGGTGACATGGATAAAAATATAAAAACTACAAGAATATACAAGGAACTTGAAAGTGCCAATTGCATCCATGAACAAAGCTAATCTCCTCCCGCATTCTCAACTTCCTAAATCAGAACAAATCTCCTCAAACACCATGATAACAGTTTTTGTATTTATTACCATGCTTATGCAATTCGGATGTATCCGAAAATATCAATAATTACAGAAGGAATCTGGAGATGAAAAAATATTGAAAAGATAACTCGTATCTCTGTCAAATACATGACGAGAATGAAAGAGTGTTACTAATTTCGCGATTTTTCGTGGGACGATTGATATTGTGAGAGCTTTACTTCGTCTACGACAATACACTATGCATGTTAGAAATCTTGAAAGCATTTGCAACATTGAAGCATTCTTTGATTTTGGAATGGTCTTAAAAAGATAAATCCGATATTTTTTTTACATGTACTAACTTTGCGAAGCGGCTGTGTATAGTCTCCTCCGTCACGACCAGGACCTCTCCTTACGTATTTCTAACAAAACCAAAAGTTCTGCCTGCGCCTTTTACCAGCCGTGGTTATCTACGTCAATTATACACAATACAAATGCGTTCAACATATCGATTAAGGGGGTGTTATCTGTACGTCAATAAAATACAAACACTGCATAAGTATCTGTTTGAAAGATGTGTTTCATTTGTATATTAAATATGTCAATTTTCTTGTTTTGTTAATTATATTTCTTTTGAGTTGTTTGTAAACACATTACATGTAAAGTTTACAAAAAATTAGATTTAGACGTTATTTCGTGGAGAAGATGTTTAAAGAGGATGGAAACTATAATAAACAAATAGTCAACAATACATCGGCAAACGAATACCGAAGCAAGAACGAGGAAAGGGGAAATTCTAAAATCATAAATCCAAAATCACGGCAATTCACAGCAACACGAATTGAGACAGTGTGACAAAGACAAAACAAATGAACAAAAAAGAACAAGAACGTCACAAAACTAAAGCACTAGCAGTGTGAACCCCTATAAAAACTGAGGTATCATCAGGTACTCCGGAAGGGTTAGCATGATCTGCTCCACGCGTGACACCCTTCACACTGCCAGTGAAAAGTCCGGTTTTGTCACAGTCGGTGTTAGTCAGTCCGGTAACAAACTCTGGATCTACCCAAAGATATCTGTTCTCAAATAATCTTATTTAGAAATATCGAATTTCTAGAGACAGTTTTTAATAAGACTTTCAAAACAATTCGGATAAATTTGAAATTCCTTTATAATTGAGGGATCTCAATATGGTTCCATTTCCCGACAATCCGACAATTCCTCAACCTTAGCACATTCCCGTTTCAGTGACTGGAAAATATTTTACAAGGACTCTTAAATTTTTTTCCCCAGGCTGTTTTCAGCTGTTCCAACGTCACGTTTCACATGTTTTCCGTGTTTCCGTCCAATTTTTTTGTCATGATTTTTTTTGTTTTTGTTTTTGTTTTGTTTTGTTTTTTGTTTATTTTTTGTTTACTTAAAAATGCCTAATTCCACTTCCTCCTTACACTACATTTAGACCCGTTTAATACGAAAATGATTTTTACAAAAATTATATTTAAATAGATATTTGTACTCATTGTGCAAACTGGTAATAAATAAAGAGAACTGAATTGTTGGTAATTACAAAATATATATGTCGATCATGTTTGGCATTCTACAAGATCTTCGTTTCATCGATGTCCTAAACTAATACAAATATAACCATTTTGTTTTGTTTTATTCGTCACATCTTCATATATCATTCCTGGTCTTTATTATATTTGTTTTGCAAAATGTTGACCGTCCAAAAATAATCAAATGAATCATATTAAAATATAAAAGATAGAATAAAATTCAAAAATTTACGTGATTTTGTGCATCAAAATTATTAAAATTAAAAACCCTTTTTTTCAAAACTAGTCCCCTCGAAAATCGCACAAAAAGTAAGTGACGTCATTTTTTCCTGCATTTTTTTTTATCGGGTTTTGGCATTTTTAACAACATTTCCGTAAAACAAAGAAATTGCCTTAGTAATAAGATTCTCTCGCGACTCATATCGTATTTCGATATATATCTTCGATACATGCAACTTTTTGTATGTCTTTAAAATTAATGAAATCTGAAAGCTTTCTTTAAATTTTTGGGTTTGATTGTAAGATTACATAAATTTTAGGACAGACGTATGCCAATCGTACAAGTAGAGATAAACCCTGTATGACGGAGCTAGAGGAACGTCGTCGTCAGGATATGGGAAATTAGTAATAGATTAAGTGTAATAGTGAAATTAAAATCATCCTGTTTATCATACATTTTAGTTTTAACTTTAACAGAGCCAATGATGACAGTTAGATCCAGGAAAAGGCATTATTTAACAGCATTGCTTGCTTTATTACGTTTCAGTTCTTGTTGGTAAATTACATAACAATACAATAGGATAAAACAAAGCCTTTTGGCTCTCGTTGTTATAGTGGAACATTTCTTTTAATTAAAAGTAAAACGTTATCTAAATATGTAGATAAACAATTAAACCTTGTGAGAATTTGACTTTGCTAATAAAATGAATGTAACCCATGTGCAAGATTCAACAATATAAACCTAAACTCTTTCTCAAATAGTTTTAAAATGTGAGACAAAACGTTAAGTCCTTGACATGCTAAACACTTTTGCAATTAAAACTAAAACTCTATCTCAAATTATTTTTGAAATATAAGACAGATGATTTAAAAATCACAAGCTGGAAAATATATATTTATAAATGGGTGTGAACACTTATCATGCTAATTTTTTGGTATTATAAATTTATTTTTTGGCTGATTTGCATGCTGGTTTCCTCACCGTTCATTGAAGATCTTATGGTAGCTTTGAGTTGTTATTAATCCCCTTCGAGTCGTTGTATCTTTGACACACTCCCCATTTCCCTTCTTTTTTCTATTAAAATGTGAATTTAATGCTTTGCTCATGCCTCATAGTAAGTTCCAGGTGGTTGTTAGCACCAGGTTTAGCGGAATTCATCGCTAAATGTCGAACAGATATTCTTTTTACATGTTTCACTCATTAATGCAGGATCGTCAACACACATAAAATTAACTTATTGTTCTTACAACTTTTATTCGTGACCGACAAAAAGACTCACAAAAGACAATTACAGCATTATACAACTAGATGGTACTCATCGAATCAATTGTTAGAAGACTTGGCATAATTAAATAGTAAGATGTGTACACTAAAAACAGAGTGGTAGCAATAACATTTATAAACAATTACCAAAAAAAAGGGGGGAGGGGGAAATAAATAGAATGCCAAAACTTGAAAGTTTATAGTATACGAGATATTCTCTCAAGATCATGTACACCATAACTGAATAATAAAGAGAGCAGTATACAAACTGTTATAGTGTAACAGTGGAATCATTTAGGCAGTGTACTCATTCCTTTTGGATAAAATGCATTAGGGTAGAATATCAACAACATCTAATTAACCAATACAGATTTTGACCTTTTTTATATATTATGTTATTTTCAATATTATTCAGATAAATATGTAGAAAAAGGTAGTGTTCAAGAATACGTAATATTGCAACGATGAAGCCAATTGCAAAGGTTATAGTTCAAATAGATGTACTTTTTACACCCCAAATCGACTTTTAAATGACTGACTGCTGAGTACATCGGCAAACGAATACCGAAGCAAGAACGAGGAAAGGGGAAATTCTAAAATCATAAATCCAAAATCACGGCAATTCACAGCAACACGAATTGAGACAGTATGACAAAGACATAACAAATAAACAAAAATGAACAAAAACGCCACAAAACTAAAACACTATACAACAGTAAGATACATCGGCAAACGAATACCGGAGCAAGAATGAGGAAAAAGAAAATTCTTAAGGTGGTAGACCTACATTAAGAGAGATAACTCTTTAAAATCACTTCTATGTTTGTTTTAATTATTTTCATAAATATATTCTAAGCTTCTAAGTAACATAGATGATTTTTAATTCTTCTTCACACCAATGCTTTAAAGGCATCAATAAAAGTGCCTGTTTCAAGCGTCTTATTGATTTTAAGAGTTATCTTCCTTAAATTAGGTCTACTACCTTAAAAGAAACATTTTTGATAATTGAAGGACAGCAAACCACGTAGCACGGTGTATGTAGAATGACTGATTGACAGCACTGCCCTATAATGATTTAACATTTGATTTTATTGCTCTTTTTCCAATCAAAAGCAAAATGCTCTCATGATAGTGTTGCCAATCAAGTATTCTACATTCACTCTCCTTGTGGTTTTCTGTAAACCAATTATCAAAAATGTGTTATTTTCATAATAAATAAATCGCGATTTTATGTAAAATAACTCGTAGATATTTAAAAAATAAGACTTGGTGGCGTATATACAACGTAATTCTAGGGGGTTAAGCTGATGAAACTGAAAATAACCATATTAAATTATTTGAACTGATATAGGTAGTATTTTAAATGTTGAATTTAATACATGTGCATTGAAATTTAAAATATGAGCAACGTAAAATTGCCAACAGGTTGAGATTTACGTAATTTTGCTAGACATGGGTCTGTCAAGTATTTTTGTCGATCAAAGGAATAGAGTTATCACTAAAATCACTAAAATATTTATCAACTTTGTTTGCACATTAACATAAATTTTGAAATTTTTACGTAAGTTTTAGCATTTTATTTGTTGATTTCTCAGTAACTGTGGACATCTTCCCTATGATTTGTGGAACATATGTTCACTGTGTATATTTATTTCCGATCAAATTGAAATATTTCAGATGATTAAAAAAGTTTTTTTTTTTTATATATTCAATGAAATTGTCGTTTATTTGGGCTCAAATTTACTCCATTAAATAATACCGATAAATAGCAAAAATAGATCAAATGTAACTTAGATTCTATAGTCCAAATAAACATTTCAGGTCTGGACTTTCCCGTATATAGCTTTTTATAAGAATATCAGAGAATGCTACTATTTTCTATACCTTGTAAGATGCCATATCTCAAGCTTCGTTCAATGGTACCCTAAAAAACACGAAAAGTAAGGAATCCTGACCACAGAAACTTACTATGACAGCAAAAAATATTAAATTTGATAGTTGTTCTAGTATTTAAAACAAAAATTAGAGTTGCGTGATTACGTAAACCAAAACTCGATAACTAAGCAACTTTTTGGACTTTGTCCTATGAAGAACTCCAATCCCTAACTACGATATGCGCCGCTGTAAGACTGCATGTCTTGGCCCCGTGTGACCAAGACCTTATCTAGACTACGAATGGCGCAGTTGCTCAATTGTACCCATTGTAGCGCAGTGCTCTCATGGAGGTGGTCGAGCGTCTCAATAATAATTTATTAGATTAGTTAAATTAGGTGAAAAATCAATCCTTGTTTTTTCAGTTTTGATTTGAATTTAAATTCTCGAGAATAATTTGGTTTATTTAAGAATTTTTTAAGCATGTACACTGCATATTATCTATAATTCATTGGAAACTAAAATTAAAAAGAGAACAGAAACACTTACAATGGCTAAAAATTACAATTATACATGGGCACTGCACAAGACTAAAAAAAGAAAGTAATTGACAAGCACAAACAACTATAGGAACTCGGGTCAGCCAAACTTAGTACCAACATCACCAAAATCCAGCACTAGGATAAACCTGTTTATGGGTACCATAACCTCCCGTCTCTCTTATCATGAACACTTATTGAACATACAACGTATTTCATTAAAATTTTGTCTAGCTGATTGCTCTTTTGATCAGGACATAGGGTACAGTAAAATCAATTCCCTGGCTGCATATTCGCCACTAAGTCTTTTTTTAATATCTATGAGTTATTTTACATAAAATCGCGATTTAATTATTATGAAAATAACACATTTTTGTTAATTGGTTTCCAGAAAACCACAAAGAGAGTGAATGTAGAATAACTACAGTTACTGAGAAATCAACAAATAAAAAGCTAATATTTATTTACGTAAAAGTTTCCAAATTTATGTTGATATGCAAACAATCGCGAGATAACTGTATTCCTTTGATCGACAAAAGCACTTGACAGACTGATGTCTAGTACAATTACGTAAATCTGTTAGCAGTTTTACGTTGCTCATATTTTAAATTTCCATGCACATATATTAAATTTAACATTTAAAATACTATCTATATTAATTCAAATAATTTAATTCGGTTGTTTAAAGTTTCATCAGTTTTACCAAGTTTTATACCCTACGAGTTTTTTGAGAAAATTGGCTTAAGTCAAACCAATAACAAAAGTTGGATTGATTTTGCTGAAGTTTTGTTCATTTTTGGAGAAATTATGCTTAAAATTAGGTTTTAGGTTTCCTAATTAAAACAATTGTCTGATTAAGTTTACAAATTTACAGTTCTCCATAACTGAAATAGCCCTTTATATTTAAAAGTTAGAAATATTTGAAATAACAGACCTTTAAATCAAATACCAACTTTGAAATTTGTTGAATAAAGACAAAAGACAAATCGCTATAAAAGTGAATTTGAAGATTTGTTTCAATTTGATATAATTTTTTTTCAATTTGATATAATTCGAGTTATCTCGTGTTTCATCAACATCATTTTTTCAAAAATAACAATAACATCTAAAAGTCACAAGAGTTACCTCCTCTAGCACAGATGCTGATGAATAAACCTAGAAGAAGCAAATGTAAATTATTAATTGCAAAGATTAAGAGGTTAAAGGGTGAATATTTTCATGAAATACAAACCAGGTACTTCGGTGAAAAAGAAAACGAACCTTAACAAAAGTAAATTATTTAAGGTATTTTGGTGAAACTGTCGAACAGTTAATTATTGATTATTGTCCATTGTGTATGCCCTTACCGGGCTACTAGTTCCTCTTGTGTAACAAAGGGGTAGAGGAAATAAGGGCCTTATTAAGCCTGAAAAATAAATTAGGTTGAATTAACCGAATATTCTCATTGAAATGTTTTATGGGTTTTGCTTTTCAGTAAACAGTAACATTTCTCAAATATTGATGTATGATTATTGGGTTTTTGAGGGTAGAAGGGACAGTTTGAAGATTTTGTCGAAAAATGACAAATTTCACAAATTTTGTCTACTTTTTTTGTGTAGGAATTATAGAGCGCTTGCAAGAACCACAAAAATATTGGTATCAGAGGTTCAATTCATTTGTACAAATAAGTTGGTAAATTATCTAATTGGTTCTTGAATGTGCTCGATATTTGCGGTTAGGAAAACTGTTCGGAAATCTGCCAAATATGGTACCTTTTTTTATGAAAATGCTCAAAAGTAGACTTTTCATGACGTCAGAACTACACCTATTGTGAAGTCATTGATTCCAACTTTTGTATTGTTTCTATAAATGGGATCTAAGCTTTAAAACGAACATTGAAGAAAATCTAGATCTTGAGGTGCAACTTAAAAATTCGCTGGATTCTTGGGCCAAATAAACCCCTTATCGCTCCTTGCCCTTTAACAATTTGAGTAATCTATAGGTGCTAATTTTTACCAACAGGTTTTGAAGGCTTGCTTTTTTAGCTAATCAAAACACTCAGGGTCTTTTGAATTGCCCAACAATATCAATGTATATCAATCTGTTATGGCCTGGGAAGGTTTCAATTAATCAATTCAAAACAAAACTATAAGTAAAAGAAGAAAGAAAGAAATTAAGATGGGAGGGACAACCGAGACAATGAGTTTTGATTGCCAATGGAAAAGGGGAGAATTGAAAGCGGCAGGAAATATAGCTTTTTATACCGTATCGGGAGGCTCAGCTGCTCTCCTTAGAAAAATATGGAAGGGATTTTTTATACTACAAGCAGCGTTTCTCACACAGTTCGTCTACAGTGGTTTGCGACCAGGCTTTCCGTATTATGACGGGGTATTCCCCTATCGACCTCCTAGGGACGCGCTCCGGCAGCATGTAGACTTAGCTCTTGAAACCGATTCAGGTGCCGAGCAAAAAGATAATGAAGTTTCTGCTTATGCAAACTCGGTGACTGTCTAACGAATTGTTTCAATCATTAAGTTTTAACTGTAAGTAACGTAAGTAAAAGGCATTTCGAGCAATATCTGTGGTATTTCTCTCTCGAGTCACCTACCAAATGCGACTTATAAGGGGTAATAAAGTCGGATAGGACCCAGCTCGAGTCTAAAATTACTCAATTAAATACCACTAAAGAAGGTAAAATTCTAAATTCTTATGCATTTTTTCAGGTGCATTGTTTGCTAATTTCAACTTGTTTGAAGACATTTGTAAACTTAAAGGGTGGACAGTATTTAACAACATATACCATCAAACACGACCTATATACAAAGGCATGACATTTTTCATCATGCCAGGGTTACCACTGATTACTGCCTTTTTAAAGACGTTAGTATAGTTTGCTTATGATTTTACCAGCATATTATCTTTTTGCAAGAAAGTATATCTGTGCAAGATTTTGAGGCCGCAGTTCGATATGAATTAGCAATATGAACTTTCCTCGTGTTTAAGCTCACAGAGAAAAATACACAATAAATTGATTAAATCATAATTTGGACAACTTATTAAATGATCTTTCAAATTTTCTGGTCTACAGTTCAGTTGTTGTAATAAAAAGTAAGGATTCTAGTAAATTTCTCTAATATCACGTACAAAAAATCATTGTCCTGGACTGGCAATGGCATAACTAAATACCGAAGTTAGGCATTGAATCTCTTGCTATACAACATTTTTGTTCGTTTTGCAGGGCAACATCGTTTATCAACAGGTCATTTAAATTTCAATTGGTACAAACTGTGCACCTCTCATTGTAGATATTTTCTGTTCTGTTACGAACGGGACTTTATGAAAAACCTACAAAATGGAACAATACAAAACAGTGATCAACTTATTTCAATTTTCAATGATAACAGCAGGTATATCATCGATATCCTTACTATTGACAATTCCAATACAAGACTATGTCGATCTCATTAACCCACAAGACCTGAAACTTAATAAAGCAAACAATGATTCTAAATACTGCCCAGTTCTCGATCTAACTATCGTCGTTGACTCCGGTAAAATAAAACTAAAATTTCTGATAAAAGGGATGATATTATTAGTTTCCCCTTTATTGACGGTGACGTTCCTGTAGCTCTATCATACGGGTTGTGTATATCTCATTTAGTACGCGTCTGTTCTACTCTTGACGATTTTAATGAAAGTAACGTTACTATCACATCCAAACTTTTACAACAAGGTCAAAGATTTCATAAATTGTTGAACACTTTTAAGAAGTTTTAAAAAAGATCTAAACATTTAATATCAAAATATGGTGCACGTGTTACTCGCAAGCAGCTTATCGTAATTACTGATTATTCGAATTTCGTTTGATTTCATGCATAATAAGCATTTTTTTAATGGTGGATTCCCTATGTTTGGGTTCTAGTGCTGCTGATGAGGAATTATTTTCCGGAATGGCCATACAGCTCATTTAATTAATTACAGTAGGAGTTAACATATGTGTTATGGTCTCATCTACATTTACTCCATATCCTTTCGTAAAATATTATTATGGGCATTTCTCACCCTCGTTTTTACGGAAATGTTGTTAAAAATGTAAAAAACTGATAAAAAAACCCAGCAAAACTGGGACGTAACTTAAGTAATAAGGGGTATTGACATGATGTTCTTCCTGATTAAATTAAATTGGCTTTGGGATCCAATGACCTGGAAATTTTACAGGTATACTGGCCTCTCTAATACTAATGATGTCTACTAAAATCCATTATGACCTTCGAGAAGTTTTGAATTTGATTTTCTTCCGTAGTGCGACAGTGTTTAACCAGCAGACCAGGTTCGTTGAGCTAGCCGGCAGTTTAGCCGCGAACAATCCTTGATCCATCTTTCTAAAGTACGTTTTGTAAGATTGTGGTCTTGGAGTAAGTAGTCTACCTGTATTGGGTTTGATGTGTATGTTTATCATCCTATAGGGAAACGAAATAGAGAAAGGGTTGGTTTGGGTACCCAAAAACCGGTTTAACCCTACCGCTATCTTTTGCTAGTCAGACTTTCCCGAGTTCCTGTCGTTGTCTACGTTTTTCTTTTGTCTATTTATTGTTTTTCGTGTGCAGTTCCCTAGTAGATTATGACATGTGATTGTTACCTTGGCCATTGTAAGTGTTTCCTGTATCTTTGCTATATAATAGGATGTGAAGGAAAAATAAAAAAATAGCGAAAGACAAGGCTTTACTCGAGTGAGATACCCCTTGCAATTAAACATATAATTGATTGCGAGTTCGGAACTATAGGACTTCTGGATGAATAAATTTCCTCTGGGATAATAGTTCGTCCAGGATAGGTATCCACACAATATTTATACAATTTTATTTTATATCAGATTTAAATAGCCTTTCCTGATTGATGTATATGTGGTCAATTGGTATTTATTAATCTATGGTATTTATGTTATCAGTCATTTATCTATCAGAATATTGACCGGTCCAAATTTTCTGATAATGCCTGATAGGTTTAAACTGTATTTACAATACAATTGGTTTCTTGTAGTTTTTTGTTTGTTTGGGGTTTTTGCTTTGATTATTTTTGTTTGTTTGGTTTTTTGTGTTTGTGTTTGTTTTTTGTTTTTGTTTTTTTTTTGTTTCTTTTTTTATTTGTTTTTTTTTGTTGTTTTTTGTTGTTGACTTTTGTTGTTGTTTTTTGTTGTTGTTGTTGTTGTTTTTTTTTTGTTAACTGTATTCATTATATTGTTTTTTAAATTATATGCCTGTATATTTTAAGTATCCAAAATTATAACTTTAGTTTTTTTGGATTTTCATTCAACTGTTACTGTTGATAATGCAGCCAGTGCTAATAAAATAAACGAAATTAAACGCAAATATTCTTCATTGACACTGGATTTCCAAATAGAGTGCTATAAAAAGCGGAAGCATTGTAAAATATTTATTAAACCATTCAGTTGAAATTTATTGCAACAAATCAAATTCATATCAAATAAATAAATACAAATGAAACAAAAATATTTGTATGTTTTTTTAAGAATCTAATGAATAATTTAAGATCTACCTAAAATGTATAAAATGTTTACATCTAAAACATTACCAAATAGCACAAATTTTGAGAATTCAGAAGGTAGAGATTAACAATGTCAAAGCTCTTGATATAAATTTTAAAAAAATATCAAAAAAGGAACGAAATTTTGTGTTATGACCATTTCAATTCTTTATAAGAGGTGTTGTATTTTAAAAAGTTTTTGAAAATTGCATAATTTTAATTTACATCGAAAAAAGAAATGCTTCATTTGCGCCATTTATTGATTGAAAGAAAATCCCTGAAATAGCAGAACTTTAAAGTTTGTCGACTACTTCAGTGAGTGTTTAACTTTGCTTAAAATATTCGCATAGACAAAAATCTCAATAACAAAGTAACTATAAATATAGGATACTGTGTCATTATTGTCTTTTGAACGATATATGACTCTTCGATGCCTATCAATTAAAAAAATGGACGTGCATAAACCGAAAGATGTAAAATCTGATGACGAAACAGCGACCAAAAAGTCTAAATGGAATGCAAAAACCATTTAAGGACAGAGCTTACGAAGGAGATAGTCTTTAGTTTTAAACCGACTTTCAAAATTTCAAAAAGTTGAATATTGTAAATGTCAAAATAAAATTTGCCAGCACCAAAGTACTGCCTACTGGGTTACTCAAAACGTTTGGAAACTTACTGTGCACCAGCAAAAAGCATCGACTTGCTGATTATGAATAACTATTCTGAAGCTACTGTTAAGTTTCTGCATGTGCATGTAGGACAATGATGTTTTCTTGTTCTCGTAGAAAACAGAATAACAGAAAACTTGTATAGGCATATTAATAAGGAATCAGGTAAAATGACTCTTTGCCCACAAATTTGTTACCTTTTCTTTTGCAAGGGTATTTTGTTATTGAATGGCATAATTAAAAGGCTTTATTGAGCAATTTCAATTTTTGGAACGTAAGCTAGCTTACTGATTTTTTTTCCTAATCTGAATAGTTATTGAAAAATGACAGAATTTTAAACATTTCATATGGGGTTGATTTTGAACAAAAAGAACATTTTAGTAGGTTTACCTTGGAACTAACCAAATTCATCTAGCATATGAACATAGATAGCATATTTGCAGTACATGTTTCATCCATTCGGATTTTTATTACAATGTTTGTATGTTCTCATTGAATATTTGGCTAGAGTTATGTTCCTTTTGCCACTTTTTAAAAAATTTTTTTCCAAATTTTGATTGTTCTATCATCTGGTGTCAATTGATATATTTAACTTGTGTCATCTTGCTCTTATCCCTTATGTAACTTGCCACCCATCCTTTAAGATGATATACATAATTTGAAAACTATTATACATGTACAATTTATGTACGAAAGAATTGATACCTTTCATTATTATATTTTCATACTTAAAATGCCTCGTTGGTGGTTTTCCGCTCTTTTTGTTTAATACTTGTTCATTTTGATTTTATACATTAAGATTATAGTTATTTAAAGTGTAAAAAAAAGTTCAAAATTTTGAAATTTTAAACACTTATTCCTTTTACAATATTTTCAGTATAAAAAGCGAACTAAAACAAGTGTGCTTTAATATCTGTTACTTGATTTACAAAACACAGAAAATACATATGGGAGGCAATTTGATAAAAAAAAACTCATATAGATATACCCTTTACCATTTATCTCTCTTATTTCAACAGTGGCCCTATCTTTTATATTTAAAGAACATAATGATTTCAAAACACATGAAAAGTATGAATAAAATCTATAATAGATTTTTTTTTAAGTTATCCCCTCATATAGTCAATTTCGCTATAATTTCTATGTAAAATTCTTAAATTTTCCAGTTCATTTTTTGCGCTTAAATGGCCCAAAAATTTTAGTTTATACTTCTACACAGAAAATTTCACAAAATTCTATATAAGGAAATTAATACCCTTCAGAAACCTTAAGTAATGTTTTTGTGCGTTTTTAATTTTTTATTCATGGCACAAATGAAGTATATACTTTCTACAGTTATTTTCGTGTTTCCAAAAATGAGAATTATGTTCTCTGGTTTTCTTATTTCTTTTAGAATAGGAATAGATATGCATATGTGTATAATTCACTTTCTGGAAGACAATAAGTAGATTAAATAATCATATAACATTGAAATCGTTTTTTTTTTGACCCAGTAATGCTTAAAAATGGCAATATGATAACAAATTCAAAAAACAAATGTTCAACAGATTTTAAAGGGGGTACCGAACATCAAAGGGGAATAATTCTAAAAAATCATTTGTTTTTACTAAGAAATATGAGTTTCTTGATGATCGATGATGATCGAATGTCGATCCATTTGTGTGTTTTCAAGAAAATGTGTCTGCGATTTTTTTCACTTGTTCATCCTCTTCCATCGGTCAAAATATAAAAAAAAATAATTCCAGAAAAAAAAAATTGTATAAGAAATGGTGTTGGGGCCCCCTTAACTTATTCAGTACATTCATGATTATACAATGTATACAATAAATTACAAATGTTCAATATGAACAGAATATTATTATTGCACAATATAATGCCAAATTTCAATATATACAATTATGTTTAATATGAACAATATTATGATTGCAATTAATTAGAACACTCTGACAGTATATTGTATGTATAATAAAAAATAATGTTCACTATGAACAATAGTTTTACGTATTTACACTATATACAAAATGCACAAGTAATCTAAAATTGGAAAAAAATAATAAAATGTATAATATGTACACAATATCCTAAAGGAACTTTCGGATAGTGGTATCTTTGTAAAAACGATTACTGGTAATTGTAATAATAGTAATAATAATTATAAAAATATATAAAAAATAGCAATAACAATAACAATAAAATCAATTATAATAATAAATATAAATAAATAAAAATATTAATAATAATTCCCTAATTTATTAACAAATAAAATGAATAGATGAATAGATTTGCGTTACCACAGCTCCCTCAGGTTATTCTTCTAAATTGATCCTTCTACGTGTAATTAATAAAAATTGGTCTTTTTTTCATGCAATTTATATCAGGCAAATAAGATATTGACTGATATCATATATTGCTTACCCTTTTGATGATCTTTCTAAATATTGATTTGAGGTATTTATCATTATTACGAAAAGATGCAACAAAAAATAAGACATTTTGTACCTTTTGATAATGAAAAGAACCAAACAAAATATCAAACACGAATTCTAAAAATCGGAGTATCCGTACAACTTTAATACAAATAGTTACAGGACATTAATAGTATAAATTTGTACGGCTCATTCGATTTCGTTCGAATTATCAGTCTCGTTTTTATATACATACTGCTAACTGAAGAGGGTGCCACACTGTAGAATCACATCATGTATACTTACACGAGACATACCTTAGGGTAATTTACCTTTCAAGAGGTTATTTTAGCGAGGACTTGATTTTTCGCTTTATTCGTGGTTATTCCGAAGTCGCTCAAATTGCATTCGGCGAAATATAATTTATAGGAGACTTAAAACAGTAAATGAAGAGAAATCGCAAATATCACAGTCTTGCTAAAATAAAATCAAGCAATTTTGAAAAAAAAATCACGGAATTTTCAACCCGCGAAAAACCAAAAAAAAAAACGGGATATTTTGGTGTGTGGTACTTAAGTAAGCATCATCTAGAAGCAATGTTTATTATATTATACAGATACAATTTTCAATATATGACCCCTTCAAATGCTGATACAACATCACTTCTATTAACAATTTCAACCAAAAATTTACAGCAAAAGAAAACAAAATGACAATTTTTTACTCAACATAATTCAGAAAAGAAACTAGAAAAACCGTGAGCAAAAGCTTACAAAAATATATAACACCGCACTCCCATTAGACTCCAGAAGTAAGAAAAAAACCTACAACCAAAAAAAAAATTATATCAAATTTTTGAATGGCTGGTGCACAATGGCAATATCCACTGAACATTTCATTAAATTTCACCAAGTCGTCTAGGAGGAGTTGTCGCCACACAAAGTGTGTACCTCTTTGGCGGACGGAATAACGAACGGAGGAACGGACGTACGAACTGACACCATTATCACTATATACCGCAAGCTGAAACGGAGGTATAATAAGACAAATAAAATTGTGAAAAAACAACAATGTCATAAAAATTTAATATGTTGTTTAAAAGGCAAAGCACTGAAAGGGTATACGGACGGACAGACGAACAGTGGACAGATGGACAGGGCGATTCCTATATACTAACTAAACTTGTGGTAAAACAAAGGAAAGATTATGCATAATGCACAATAAAATGTAGATTAACATAAAACAACAAAATGGATCAGCAAAATGTAAAAAAACAAGTATAACGATCAAACATTACAATTTATTCTGGTCATTTGGAAAATATGACACTGTCATATGATAAACCATAAAAAAGAGCTGAACAAAAAATATTACAATGTACACAAGGAAGAACGGATTACTGTCATATGGTTAACTCTAAAATATTACAATGTACACAAGGAAGAACTGTCATATGGTTAACTCTAAAATATTACAATGTACACAAGGAAGAACGGATTACTGTCATATGGTTAACTATAAAATATTACAATGATCAATGGTCATCGCTGTGACGAAAAACATCACAAAAATGAAAAGTTCACTAAACCATTACAATAATAAAGGAGTCAAAAATCTTTTGAAATAGCATATCATAATGTGTCTGTTGTAACATTTTGATAATGAATAATGCAATCAATATTGCTGTTGCATGAAAGAAAAACGAAGGTATAGAAATATCTGCCAAGGCGAAGTCCAACAAGATCATTTTATACCATTTGAATGACCCTTACACGCAGAGTGCATTTAATGTTTATTATCAAAGTGTGCAACGTATTAAATATTTTTTATCCACTTCGTCATGTCTCGGACTCTGTTTAAAAAAAATAAAAAATGACAAAAAATTAATTATGTAAAAAAAAATGTATTACGTTACAGTCATTTTATAGTTAGTGTGACCAATGTTGCTGGCAGACATAAAGTCAGTCTACAACTTTACCTTAACTTTAACTTAGCAAATCCATGTTATACACAAGATAGTTATGATGTTAATTGATCTTTACTAATATTGCAGATATATGATCTTCATACTATTTACAGAGAATAGAAGGGTGGTCATTGTTAAAAACCAGCAAAATGACCCACAAAAATTTTATAATTTGTACAACAAACAGATAGAAATGTGAGCATTACAAAAAAAAATTAAGTTATAATTAACTTGTTTGTTTTTAGTATTATTAAACCACTTCCTGTGAATTTGACTAAGTATTAATTGATGAAATTTTCTATTTTATATTTCATGTAAAGAACGTATCTGTAACTTTTGTTTCTTCAAAAAATACAAGATGTGTTTGTGAAACACTACATATGGCCCCAGTTTCTACAGTAAAATATATGGAAATACCCAATTTTACCCCTTTTTTACCTCTGTGATCTTGACCTTTGGCCTATTTTTTTTGCATATTCATGTTCCTCTTGACAAGACCTAAATACATACCAAGTATGAAAAGTCTACCTCACACAATTCAAAAGTTATAGCCTAAGGTTAAAGTTTCGGACGCACAGACAGACAGAGAGACAGACAGGACAAAAACAATATGCCCCGATCTTCGATCTGGGGACATAGAAACATTATTAGATTTTAGTAGGTAATGGTATTCCTTTTGTTAATATTAAGTAGTGATTCTATTGTTCATTGGTAGAATATATTATACTTTTTAAGCTTCTGAAAGAGAAACGCAAAAATTAATTGTGCATATACAGTTTGGCCAAACAATTTGACAGTGTATGAGATGGGCTATGTTTTTGAATTTGAGAGTTTTCAAATGTACCAAAGGTGTGAGAGACGGTGTAATTTTTTTCTCCTTTACTTTTTATTTACTCATATTTCTTGATATTTATGAAATATATCAGAAAATTCTTTAAGAAAAATAAGGTATTTTTAGGTCTTTTATTTTGAACTGTCTTAATGGTAGAAATGAAGGGAGATAGATTTACAAACTTAATTTGATGACTAAAATTCACGGTGAAAAAAACTGTTATTATCAATTTTTGTGTGAGACCATCATAAGATGAGTTTTTATGTCAAAACAGTAAAATACAAGTTGTAAAGGGGGGGGGGAAGGCTGCCATATAAGCTTAGTATTAAGCATCGATATTGAATTGTTTGACAATAACGTCAAGCACTATGAATATTTAAAATTCTTGCGAAAAGTAAACCAAAAAAAAACTTTATAAGTATGACCTAAAATATAATTCATTGGTCTTAAATGCTTATTACCTTTGTATGAAAAAAATGCAATTCAAGGTAGATAGACATTGATATTAATATCCATGAGATGTTGCTGTAAGTCGGCAAAGTTTGGGAACAAACCATACTAACCTGAAATATTGAATAAAAAAGTATAGGTCACCATGCTTGTTATCTCTAGAATTGAGATCACAATTTCCTTATTTTTAGCAAATTTTTCATATAAATTGACAAAGAATGCACGGGGAAAATATGGAAAAGCAATTTTTAACTTAATTTTTGTTTGAGGAAGTTAAATTATCTGAAATATGTTGAGGAAAAAATTTAATTTTTAATTTTTGGAACAAAAAACTTTTTTGAAAGAAATTTTCATTGAATTTAAACTTCTGTATCTTGTGTTGGAGTTCCTACAAAAAACCTTCTCATTCTTCTTTGAAATGAATATCCTAAGCATGTATAACTCGGCTGCACATCGTTCTGTTGACCATTTCTACCTATTGGATACGTGTGTTGAGTGATTATAAATACAATTGCGTTTAAAATACCTCCAGAGGCCGTAAACATCAGGCAAGCTGTGTGTACTTCAGATGATGGCTCGTGTGACATTCGGCACAACCCTTCAAGAATGTGTCCTCCGAATGGAATGACACATTGAAATATGAACAATGATGATTTACAAGCGAGACGCCTAATCCGAAGAGCTGTCGTCTGCTGAAAATGTCGTCTGATTACGATGCAAACAATGGTTGTATGTATTACGACAATAAAGACGAATGACAAGGAGATGACGTAGAAGAAGACTGCAAAATCGGAATTTCCAAATATTGTCTGGTAACATCTATGAAAAAAATATTCAGCTTGAATATTACATATTTATATTGCAATAAATCAAATAAATAAACATTAACTCTTGCAACGTCATTATTGTAGGAAGATGATACTTCTGCATTTAGAGTTTTAGCAAAGCTAGATAAAAAAAAAAAAATAAATAAAAAAAAAATATCAGTAGATTTAAAAACTATCATTAGATTAGAATTTGTCTGAAAAAATTTCGCCAGTAAGAAAACAAAAATGGAAAATAGAAACAAAACTCATTTACCATGTGATTTCCGCCCAAACCGTTGCTAGGGCTCGTCTTTGACTTACTATGAGGTAGAAGTGTTTTCTCTTTGTCGAAGGCTGGTGACTTCAAGATGAAGAACAACAATGAAAACGTTCTTCCATTGGCTTCATTTTACCATAAACAATGAAAGGATATGGAGTGAATGCACAAAAGACAAAGTCTCTACAAATACATGGTGAAGAAGCAATGAAACACTCTTCTGTTGTTGTTCTTCATCTTGAAGTCACCATGAGGCCATGTATTTATAGAGATTTTGTCCCGTATACCGGAGACATAGTCCTATTTTACTGAGTATATATAAAGTCTCTTATCCAACGATCAAGGTCTTTTTGTAGATTTAACTATAATCTTGCTGTACTCGATACCCCTCTATTCTCAAAATGTTTTAGCCTGGAATAAGAGCTTCATTCCTTATTTCCCTTTCATTTCTCAAAGATCAATAACTTGTACCTTTAAACAAAATTTATTTTGCAAGTTGTTAGAATGGCAGACACAGATACAAGTAATACGTTTGACATGGCATTTTCGAGATAGGAACTTTTGTGTAATTGAACACAGAAATGAGTACATAGAATACAAGGATTCATGACCTTTTAAATAAATGTGTAAAAAAAACTTACGATTTATTACTTCGAAGTGTACTTGTAATTTTCACCACACGACAATTGTATTAGTTGATTTTAATTGACGAAAAACAGTTATCTAGAGCGCTACAAATAGATTTAATATAAATCAAGTATAGCTAATAATTAGTGTTCTCAATGGATTCATTGGTGTATTGATTTTGTATAAATAAAAGTCCTCTCTTGTTACAAACAGAATTCAAGAATCCCACATTCATGAAAGATCTTACTTTTCCAACTACTACGTCGATTCATAACAAATACATCGAGTATGACATCTTGAATGTGCTTGACTGTCTTTACATTTATCTGGTTAGTATTTCAACAAAAAATCTATTCATATTACAAAATCTGTATTTTATATAGCAAATTCATAGTAAACCTGTAAAAAGATCTTGGCCGTGGGAGAAGAGACTTGAGTACACATGTACTAAGTTTGAAAAGATCGTGTCTTCTATACTAACTAAGCAAGAAAGGATATGGAGTACATGCACATGAAACAAAGTCTCTACCAATACATGATTAAACCAAACAATAGAACAACGCTTTTATTGTTGTTCTTCATCTTGAAGTTACCATGTGGCCTTCAACAATGAGATATGCTCATACCTCATAGTAAGTTAAAGACGGTCCCTAGTAACCATGTAACTGAATAAAGTTTATAAAAGAGGCGGCACTGGAATTTTTAATAAAAATTTTCGATACATTTTGATAATGACCACTTCGACCTTGACTTTCAAGATATCATTCCAAGTTACCGTTTCTGCCATGTCTTTGGACTTCGATTTTTGTAGTCATCGCTTCCCTTGTTCCTTCGGTATTCTACTGCCGTTGTTCCAAAAATCATTAGAATTCAATCTTTGTTTTGAACTTGACTTTCAGGATATCAACCCAAAAATTATTAGAATTCAATCTTTGTTTTGAACTTGTCTTTCAGAATATCAACCCAAAAATCATTAGAATTCAATCTTTGTTTTGAACTTGCCATGAGGTATGAGTCTTTGCTCATAATTCTCTCTCTTGAACTTACTATGAAGTATAAGCTTTGCTCATATATATCTCTCTCTCTCTCTCTCTCTCTCTCTCTCTCTCTCTCTCTCTCTCTTGAACTTTCTATGAGGTATGAGTCTGTGCTCATATCTATCTCTCTTGAACTTACTATGAAGTATGAGTCTTTGCTCATCAGTGAGTTATGTGTGTTTGCTTATTGTTAAAGGCCTCGCGGTGATTTCAGGATGAAGAACAACAGCGTTTTTCCTTCGCTTAACAATATAATGTATTTGTAGGTATTTTGTCTCAATTTCGTCCATGTGATAAGAATTTATGTTACAAATAAATTTGAGTTATGATCTGATGTGGGAGATATTGTCTCTAATATTGTTTCTCGTTTTATACTTATATTATTTCACCTGCTTTGTCTTTTTGGCTCTTGGACTTTTGCTCTGGACAATTCTGTTCGGTAAGGACAAGGTTCACTATAGGCCTTTTTTGGCCCAATAATTTCCTCATTTTGGAAAATTTTACTATCTGATCTTTTTCATAGAATAGAATGGTTGCATTTAATAGATTTGTGTTCATTTTGCACAAACTACTACTGGGATCCTAGAAATAATGCCAAGAAATTAGCCAAAAAAGGCAAAATTTTCAAAATTGTAGTTTTTTGTCATTTTTTTATTGGTTTTTGATTGAAACGGAAGTGGCCAACCCCGTGTACACTCAAAATACTTATGTATTATTTGTGATTTCCTATTTTACACAATATATATGAAGATCATCAGTGTACATAAGGTTGGCCAATGTTAAATATGCCAAAAACGCCTCCAAATTCTAGCATTTTCAGCCTTTTTCGGTGATTTCCCGAATTTATGCTATTTTTGGTTGGCTTATTTGACCAAATATTTTGAATTAGTACCCAAAAACTACTTGAATCCATTAAATTAGACATTATAGCGTTTGAAAACCACCACAGATCCTTCTTTAGCTTTTCGTCAAATTTTGGGCCAAAAAGGTGCCTTACCGAACCTACTCCTTTGTACCATCGAGACAGTAAAAATCTCATACTCTGCAGTTGAAGGTTACCGAGAACTTTAAATTATGGAAATTGGAAATGTCGAAATTTAACAAATTATTGTATTAACTGGAAAACAATGTCAAAAATCTTTATCTTATTCTCATCTCTTCTTTGCAGTTACTAATTTTAAATGAAATAAATTGATGCCCTTTCTCAAATTAGACCGCCATTCTGTTGTTGTCGTCGCTGCTATGTGTATAATTCCACCGTTCATTAAAAGGAATACTGAGTGAAATATTTTTATTTAATTTGTCATATAACAATATAACATAACAAATTTTGAGTAATTTTTTTTGTACAAGAAATGCAAAAAACAATGTGCTTAAAAAAATTAATCAACATTTGGTCGCACTTTTTCTAGAAAGTTGAACTAGAATCAGAGAAACTGAAGAAATCTTCTTAAAATACCGATTTTGTTTTAAATTGTAGTCTATTTTTAAATGTGTAACCTTTCCCTCAGGATTTCATCCCCCCTAACCAGTTTCCTTACAATGATGATTTACTCTAAACAACCAGAAACTCATCACAGATCTGTCTCCTGCAATAAGTATGATCTTATGCCGGTTGTTGACGTTATGAAAAATACAGAAACAAAATGTATTTTTAGTCGATTTTCAGACGTAAGGCCTAAGCCTTGTTGGAAACAGTCCCAAAAGGTGACAGGGTTCTATTTCTTGCTAGCATTTTTCACCTTATCACTCTGAAAGTTTGAGAAATTATATTTGATGCCCCTAATACTGTCTTCTTCTCTGGATGCAAACATATAAATAAGTTTTTTGACAAAAAAGTATTTATGTAATATTTCGGCATTTGGTTTGAACTGATAATGTAAGTACTAAACATGATGTATCAAGATTTGATTAATACATAGGAAAACGAATGCCTATTTTATAAATCGACAAAAACATCTTAGGTGTCAAGAATTTTAATGTTTTCAATTTTGGTCTTATATAAGAGACTATAACTGTATTTCTTCAGAAAATACAGTAATACAGTAATGAAAGCAAAGTCTACATCTGCCAAGGTGTATATTATGGTAGCAATCGTGACCTTTAATAAAGGGAAAAGTAAAACAGCTTCACTTGACCTTGCCTTCTAAGGGATAACTTTCACATGAATCAATCATTTACGGAATAAAAAAGGAACTACTATTTACCTGTCAAATCCTGGTAAAATGTTGAGCAATTCTAATAGTTTTGAAACTGCCAATCCGGTCACTGGTATTCCAAATGATATAATGTGTAATCTGCAGTCGCGATTGCCAAGCAGTAGTTTGTAATTCTTGACAGTACTTGCAAAGTTGTAGCAACTAGCAATAATTTCCATCAAAAGTCTTGTGTAGCAGCTTTGAAGGTAAAGTATAACGAAGACGAAAATGATAATCTGACGCTGAGATGATTCTTCAACAACTGAAATACAGACAAATGTGGAGATCCCAGCAACATATTCAAAGAGATTGAGAGCTGTTGTGTATAGGATTACTCTATCAACCAGCTTCCATTTGATAAATTTGTTTGGAAATTTTCTGACGAAAAAGATTAATATTGCAATGGATGCGACAATACTGCTTATAATCAAACACGCGATGATTTTCGGAGCTAGTAATTCCACTGAAACAAGTCGACGGCACGTTGAATTAGATATGTTCTGCATGATTTTAAATTCAGAATAAGATAAAACAATTCGAGTTAAAATTGCGACTCTTAATGTCTTGCAAATAAAGTATTTTATTAGTGCTACACAGGTATTCTAATTCCTTATATACAATAATGATATATAAGATCAATTTTAGGAAAACGTGTTAATGCAGCATCTCTTCAGAACAATAAAATTAAAATGCAATGTTTTGAGTACTTCATCACTAAAGCAGCATCTGCAATATCAGGGATTGGCCAAAGAGAAACGTTACACAACGTTTTATTGTATTCGAAGGTAGCTCAGACTGAAATGGCATGTTCAGTACATGTTGCATAATAAGAGAAAATTGCAACTAACAGAGTTTAGCCGCGGTATGAATTGATAAGAAAAACTATTGTTCACTTGATACAATGTCAGATACTGGTCAACTTCTGTGATAATACTGAACCTAGACATCTCAAAGGTAAATGCAACAAGCAAAACAATACTACACAAACAAATTCTATCGAATTTAAACATTATTAAAGATAAAGAGGTAAATTCTTTAGAAAGGGAATAAAACATCGCACACCCCTTCGAAAATACACTGGTAAACGTGTTTCGGTATTATTAAACACACAGTAACCAAGTATTGCATAAAATGGTACAAACAAGAAATTTTAGAAAGATAATTAGTGTGAGTCACCTCCTAAGCTGTCTTGGAAAAGAATTAGGTTAAAATCAGGAGACCTTGCTACAAATATGTGTTTGTACCCGTCGATAAAGCTTCGAATAACGTTGCGATTATATGAAAGAAATACTATATCGATGTCCAATAAAAACGAATTGGCCAAGTCAAACCCTTGCAAAGTTAACGTACAAATTTTGACAAACACGTTAACCCAACAGCATTATAAGGATACTAATATGCTCCATATTCCACCTAAAGAAAACATCTTGCCTACTATGTACTGGGTTCCTAAGCTTCACAAAAATCCCCAAAAACATCGTTTTATTTCGGCACTAATACTTATTTATCCATCCATTTAACCAGTGCATTTATTTGTATAAAGAAGATACTTATAAAATACTGTGAAAAACTCATCAAAACTCTGGTGTAAATTACCTTTGGAGTGTAAAAAAATTCCATTGAAGTTTAAGGTATAAATTAAATTCGATAAATAGACAAAATTCATATATTGACAGTTGTGATTTTTGTAGTCTTCAACTCTTCCACATAACTTGATTAAATCCAAACTAGTACAACTTGTTAAAAGGTCTTTTAAATTTTCTGGTCGCCAGTTCATCTGTTGTAAGAAAAAGCAAAGGTTCTTCTCTAATATCACTTACAACAATTATTTTTCTGATAATTCTAATATGGGAAAAATGGAAACCATGACGACTAGCCATATGAAAATCTCCAATAACATAATGAGCGACGACTTCACAAAAGTCTTTACGCTGAAATTGACGACGTCACAATATATTTTGTGCACAAAAACGTCAGTAAATCCGAAGTAATGGCTGTCGTTACCGTGTACACTATAGGTCCGCTCAGATCATGAAACGTCATATTAGAATCGAAATAATTCATGTTCGCCGGTGCTTTGTAGTCGATTTATATATGGGTGTCCATAATTTTCGTTTTTTTTACCCCTCGTTCCGCTACGCTCTGGGTAAAATATTAACGAAAATAATGGCCACCCATATGTAAATCTCCAACAAACCACCGGTGCCCATTAATTATTTCTAAAATCTTTTGCTAGACAACATTTTATTCGTTTTGGAAACATTGTTTATCAACAGGTCATTGGAATTCCAATGAGAACAAAACTGTGCACCTTTCATTGCAGATCTTGTTCTGTTCTGTTACAAACGTCAATGTATAAAAAAACTACAAAAAGAACCCTACAAAATAGCGACGTACTTATTTCCATTTTCAATGATAACAGCAGGTATATTGACGATATCCATACTATTGACAATCGCCAAGTTCTTATATTAATTGGACCTCATCTTCCCGCAGGAACTGAAACTTAATAAAGCAAGCAATGATTCAAAATACTGCCCTTTTCTGGATCTTACTATCATCATTGATTCTGGTAAAATTAAAACTAAAATATATGATAAAAGTCATTATTTTGATATCACAATGACTAATATCCGTTTTCTTGACAGCAACGTTACTCAAGCTCCATCCCAAGGTGTGTATATATCTCAGTTGGTACGTTTAATGCGTCCTTTCTACCCTTTAAAACTTTAATGAACATAACCTTACTATCCCATCCAAAATTTTACAATAGGGTTACAGAATTCATAAATTGTTGAATACATTTAAGAAGTTTTATAGAAGATATGAACATTTGTTTCCTTCGGTATTCTACTGCCGTTGTTTTGTTATCGAAAATATGGCGTGACCCGAAAATAGCGTATTACTGAGGGCATTTCTCATCATGGTTTAAACGGAAATGGAAAAAAATGCCGGAAACTGATAAAATAAAAAAAAAAAAAAACAAAACAAAAAAAAAACAAATGGGACGTAACTCATTTTTTTTACGCAAAAGAGGATAGTGACAAGATATCCTGCAAGAATACGTTAAATTGGCTTATGGATCCAGAGACATGAAAATTTTACAAGTATACTGGCATCTCACTGATAATTCTGAAATTTATGAAGATTCTTTACCAAGACTAGTTTTGAGTGTTGTTTTTCTTCCGTAGTGCTACAATGTTTCATCAGCAGACTAGGTTCCATGAGCTAGCCGGCAGCTGAGCGACGATCACTACCTGACCCTTCTTTCAAAATTACGTTTTTTCTTTTTCTTCCCCTTTTCAAGTTAGTAGTCATGGAGATATTAGTCAACCTTATTTGGTTTTTTGTATGTTTATTACGCTATATGAAAACGGGATAGATAAAGGGGAGGATTAGGTACTTATAAAGCAGTTTAACCTCACCGCTAGCCTTTGCTAGTGCTGGTACTAAGTTCGGCTATCCCGAGTTCATTTCGATGATTTCGTTTGTGTGTTATCTTTTAATTGATGTTTTTTTTTGTTTTTTTTTTTTAGTTTTCCTGTATAGTTTCCAAATGATTTGCGACATGTAATTGTGATTCACGACCATTATCTTTTTTTTGTTGCAAATACACCTGTTTTTTTTTGTTTTTTTTGTTTTTTGTTTTGTTTTTTTTTTTTTGTTTTTTTTATAAGAAACCAGCGTTCGATCGTTAGCATTAAGAAATACCAATTATGAAAAGATTGAATCTTGATGTAGAATTTGAAAAACAAAATATTTCAATTGGTAGAAAACACAAAACCCAAAGAACAGTGCATTAATACAAAAAGACAGACGGGGATAAATTAGCAAAGAAGCAAACAACTTCAAAGGGATGTACTGAACACGTTAGCAAAAGAAAAAAATTGACCATCAAAACCACGATAGAATATACAACTAGTAATCTTATTTCACATTAAACACTCAAATAAAGACAAGTTAACATGGCTCACCACAGAAATTAAGAGACTAATACGCAAAAGAGATCGCACTCATAACAAGCTTAAATTGTAAGAAAGAGAGAAGAAACGAACTTGCAACTGCTAAAAATATGAATCAAACACTTAAAACAACAAAAACTCAACAGTCAATCGAACTAGAATTATGTAGAAAAAAATCACTACTGAAGACAGTAAATCGGGTAGGAGCAAACCAGTAAAGAGTTTTTCCGTCTTTTGTTAAACTAACAAAAGCGAAAATATAGGTGAAGCTCGGGAATTACAAAAACAAAACCAACAGAACAGGCTGAAGCACTTCACCACCAGTTTCATTCTGCAATTACAACACCCACCAAACCACTGCAATTAGGGTAGTAGACCTTGGTTAGGAGAAATTACCCTTTAAATCGGCAATGCGTTTGAAAGAGTCAATTTTATCGGTGCTTTGAAATCATTTATGTGAAAGTGAACAAAAGCAATCTATGTTACTTAGAAGCTATGAATATATTAATGAAAATTATAAAAACAAAACGATAAGTGATTTTTGAGAGTCATGTCCCTTAACCTAGGCCTACCTCCTAAAATCTCAAACACACCATCGGGAAATGGAAGACATACTTATCACATCAGAGGTTTAAACTTTGTTTGAACAAATAACAATTACAATGCAACAAAACAGTCTCTCCGATTTTTGATATAGAATTTGGCTTAAAAATTGAAACTGAGTATATAACTTTTTATAAGGAATTTAATTTTTTTTTAATTTAAAAAAATAATTGATTTTCAAGTCAGATCCTATGCAAAACAAATCTGAGACACGGTTTCTCAGATAAAGTTTGAAGAATTCAGCTACCTTGAATAGATTAAAACTTTTTTCGTTTAAAAAATCATACCCCCAAATGTATCTATTTATTTTTTATTATTGTTTTTATTATTATTATTATTTTTTTTTTTTTTTGTCGCAAAATATGGAAATTTAGACTTTGATTCTAAATAATTAAAATGAAGATTAAAAAATCAATTTCATTATTTTCCTTTTACTTGAATACTTCATTTGCCGTTGTATCTTTACAAATATCAACGCTAAACGCGACGGTCGATCAAAATCAGCCTTCAAAAGACTAACGTGTTACCTTAAAAGCATAATTTTATGTATAGGAATGACAGGCATCAGAAATAAGACGGCACGAAGCAACACAGGCGACCAAAACGCAAATATATTCACACAATTGAACTCATCCTTGGTAATTTCAAGTGTCAAGCCTCTAGAAATGCATATATACCTCGAAAATTTGTTAGATGAATTACATTTTGAAATATAACAATATATATTTAAGAAGGTACGTGTGCTATATTGATAACATAATGAAACCTTATACCTGTACATGTAATATGTTATCTGCATGTTTATTTTGTAATACATATAGATTGATAAATCATAGTACATGTTCCCAGCAAAATTTTCAAATAATCCTCTGATCAATCTCTGATAAACTTTAATATACGGAAGTTATGTTACCACGATGAATGAAATAAAACGGACAACAGGAAACACCTACAATGGCTGAAAATTATAATGGCATGCCACAATCTGCTAGGGAACAGCACAGGAAAATCACAAATTAGACAAAAGACAAACGTAAACAACGATAGAAACTCGGGACAGCCGGACTTGGTACCGGCACTAGCAAAATCCAGCGGTAGGGTTAAACCGGTTTATGGGTACCCAAACCTCTCCTTTATCTGTCCCGTTTGAAGAACGATGAAGAAGCGAAAACTTCACTGATTCAAAAGACAGACAAACACGTTGAATGGTTTAGTACTCAAAGTGAGTTTGTATGCTTTACTGTGTGGCTGTGCAATAGAACTGAGAGTCTAACGGAAACTCAATTCGTTTATGGTTATTTAAAAAATCACACGTTTATTAACGAGACATTGAGACAAAAATATGTGAACGACTCGGCAGAAAAAGATGACACATGTCAGAAGAATAAAACTGAAAAAAGCGATGACTATATCCAAGGTCTTTCTTCCGTTTGGAAATTGTATATAGAACTGGTGACATACGGTATTGGTTTGCCTGTAGTCGCAATATCCGGCCCGATATCGGATCTAATTGGACGTAAAGTTCTCATTACGTATAATCTTGTATTGACCACTATATCGGTTTCTGCACGTCCATATATTATTTATGCAGACATTAATTCTTGGTACTTAATATTCTGTGGAGTTGAGGGACTATTTATTTATGCAGACATTAATTCTTGGTACTTAATATTCTGTGGAGTTGAGGGACTAGCTGGATGTCATAATAGCTTTTTCTTTGCGTGCAATGCCATGTTAGCCGATTGCACAAAAGCAGACAAAGATCGTTTGCATTGACTACATATGAATCGATGGTAGGGCTGGGCATTTGTACTTCTCAAATTGCCGTAGGGTATTTAATTAAGCTGACAAGTTTCACATACCCGTTTCTAATATCAGCTGTGTTGACGGCAAGTATTTGTTTCCTTTGAAGAAGAACGCATACCTCGGAAAGAAAGCCAATTTTGTAGAATATGGAAAAGAATATGCACGTTCTGGACAAATACAGACTCATTTGTGAATTCTCAGAGAAAATTGTTTTCGTTTTTCTTTCTTTCTTTTCTTTCTTTTTCTTATCATTTCCCACAATCACTACTATCAGACCGTTGTATATTCTAGGATCCCCATTTTGTTGGTCATTCGTTCAACTAGGATAGTATGGTGCTGCGGAATATTTCGCTGTATATGTTTGTTGTATTTTCATCCTGAAAACTTTAAGTCTGTGCCTGAAGGACGCAACTATAACGACATTAGGTTGTATTTCAAATGTTGCTATATTCGTAATTATTGGATTTTCCGGAAGTGATTGGATGATATACTTGGGTAAGATAATATACTCCATGAAAATGTTAGCGGCCCTTTGAGAAAAGTTGAAATTCATTATTAGCCAAATTTTCTGTCATTGTAAGAACATAACTGTACATAAAGACATTTATACTGCCAAATTATAATAATAACATTGTGCTTAGCATTGACTATGCCAAAATAGAGGTCAGGATAGAAACCGGTGGGAGTACACCATGTGTACTGAACCCTGACCACTATGGTGGCATTGTCACTGGTGAACACAATGTTATTATTATTATCATTATTATTATTACTATGCTGACTGTGTCAATGATTTTTCAGATTTCATCAAAAGTAATGAGCAGAGGGTTTTACAATTCGATTGCATGCTATTTAACAGTTGCATAATATCATGAAAATTTTAAATCAAATAAATATGACGAATTCCAAAAATTCATCATTTAATTCTTGATATAACACGAAGAGAAAAGTATAATGAATGGTCACAAAACTTGATTCTACTAGAAATATTATCAAATTAGATTTAATATCCCTACAAGTAAGATTTTCATCACTGTATTTGATTGATAATGCTATAGCGCTGCCGCCAATTAAGTCAAGTACTACTAATCGGTATAAATGTAGTACATAATTGTAGATGTACTATGCCAAAATTTATATTGGCCACTATCAATGCAGTTTCTAACAGGGCGCATATTAATGCAGAATAAAGATTTGAACTTCGTTTGTAGATAATATACAAATATAAGATATATTTTCGAACAAAATTAAAGGTTTGTCCTTTTCAAAAGGGTCCTTAACCTTTATGAGGGATAAATATTAATAAATTTTGGAATGAATGTTTATCTTTAAAGCTAGAAATAAGCTTTTTTAACAAAAGATTTAATTTCATACTCGAAAATTGATGAAACTAGACAATATCATGTGGATAATAAGACATCAGTAATATAAGCTATCCTTTTTGTGGTTTTAATGTAGACAAGCACTTTGTTCATCGATTTTTAATTGTAATTCGTAGTTTTAATATGGGCAGACATTTTGTTCATGCGTATTTAATTGTAATGTGTAGTTTAAATATAGGCAGGAATTTTGTTCATGCGTATTTAATTGTAATGTGTAGTTTTTATATGGGCAGGCAAATTGTTCATGCGTATTTAATTGTAATGTGTAGTTTTTATATGGGCAGGCAAATTGTTTATGCGTATTAAATTGTAATGTGTAGTTTTAATATAGGTAGGAATTTTGTTCATGCATATTTAATCCTGAGTGTGAAAAGGTCTAAAATACTAAGGAATTAATTGCATACCATGTTAAAACTGAATTACAGCCTAACTAAATTTACTATTCATTGTGCATCTTGGGTATTTTTGTATTTTTCTATTTCCTGTCACAAAATGACAAATACTACATAATTCTTAAATCGATGCAGTTGGAAGTGTGAACTTGGTAATGGTGGTTCAGTTTACTTATTTTGAATATCATATACATCTATGACTGTTAAAGTTATGAAAACTATAGAATTCGAATATGTGTATAAAGACACGGATACCCCGCCTTTAAATTTATCACAATAGATAACGTAAGTCAATTGGGCATAAAAGTTGTTTCCTGCCGGTAAATTGTGAGAGAATCGAGAGTGCTTTTACAAATGAGTGTATTTAAACGGATTTTTTATAAACAATTGTTGAGTAATGGACATTAACAAAAATATCCAAATAAAAGTCGCTGAAGCATAAAATATAGGTCATGTTATAAAGTTATCTTTGAACTATGTAGTACTTACCAAGGTGACTAATTTGATAAAACATCGTTGAAATTTATAGTTGTTCAGAAATGAACCAACAACCCACAAATTAAACAAAGTCATTTATGTGTAAAAGTTACCAAATTATTCAAGAATTGGGTAGATCTAGTCAAGGTTATGAATTTGATGCAATATTATAGCGATATGTTGAATACTTGTAGGACTCAAATCTGTGTCCTTTCGCTAATATGTGCCCAATATTCAAGTCACAATACCCAAGTTTTCAAAGTGTATCCAATGACGTCAGCACCCGCAAATTTGTGTCCCTTTGAACTACCTCAAATCCATGTCCCTTTAAGATGTGTTCGTGGAAGTATTCTCTCATTTTTTTTATCATTAAGGTTAAAACATAAATATCAAATTAAAGGAAAATTCGTAAGCATTTCAAATGTGTTGTCCGTTATCTATTCTACCAGTTCTTGTCGAAAGGTAACAGTTCAACGGGAACGAATGAAGGCATTGAAACTACTTGTTTAAATATCACTAGAGAAAATAATGTTTCGCTATTTATTTCTCTTATTCAACGGTGACCAACGATTTTTACTTTGATTTTTTCATGGTAATCATCACTGGCAACCCAGTAAAAGTCATGGGAAATTCTACGGAGTAATGAAATCCGATGACTTTTTTTAATTTATGAAATGAATTTTCAATAAATTTTCTGGAACACATTAAATGCTGAAAAAAACCCATATTTTTATCCCAGATAATGCTGCGAATGGTATCTGATAATTCGAACTGTTATTTATACAAAACTACCACTGAACTACATAGCTGTTTGCTGTTAATCATAAAAATAGTGTTACTTGTTTTGTGGTTATTGTAATTTACTTTTTACTTTTTGGGGGAAAATATAAAAATGTTAGTCTGTTAATGGAAACCCCTCTTGCCCCCGCCCCTCATTTAATTCCCCGAGACTTTGTAATGTATGTGATAGTAAAAATCTAAAGAATTTCTTTGGAAAGTGGGATGACAATTTTCTCGGCATTTTACTATTTGAAATTTCATGGGCTGAAATGAAATGATAATTAAGAGAAAATAGCCAATATTGTAACGCAATATTTTCACGTTTTCAAGGGCTAACCTTACAACATTTTATTACTACATTTTCCAAAATATTTCTGCGTAAATATAATTCTTCGATTTAAAATAACTCTTTTTTTACGTTGAGAAAAATCAAACAAGTGTGTTTCGTGCTGAAAATTTCATAAAATTATGTAATCTTTGCCCTTTGTTTAATTCTGAATATGGTTTACGTTGATATGCTATTGGAATCTACTTTTAAAGCTGGCGAAAGATAAAGGGCATAGGTTTGTGAAAAGGACACAGATTTACATGGGAAAGGACACAGATTAGCTTGTAAAGAACCGTCATATATTTGTGATGTTTGTGACGGCAGTTTTGGACACAGATTTGCCGACGGATACAGATTGGTGACAGGACACAGATTTGATTCTAACATACTTGTTGCGAGATGGATTTAAAATACAAAATTTACAAATCAGGAATAAAATATAGCTCAAAGTTACTTGATTGTCAATGATTTAAGAAGTACTGATCAAGATGATTGATTTGATGAAACTTCATTATCTCATAATATGACATTGTTGAGATATAGACTTCAGTGCAAAATTTAAAATAAGTCATTGAAGCGTAAAATGTAGGTCATGGACACTCAATTGTTGGTGAAATGAGTAATTGAACTTTACATAGAAAAAAGAAGGGAGTCAAAGAGACAACGACCCAAAGGGTAGTAAAAACAACTTAAAGTTAATGTTTTAGTGAAATATCATTATGTCACAATACATAGTAGTTTTGGACACAGATTTGCGGACGGATACAGATCGGCGACAGGACACAGATTTGATTCTAACATACTGGTTGCGAAATGGATTTAAAATACAAAATTTAACAAATCAAGAATAAAATATAGCTCAAAGTTACTTAATGGTCAATGATTTAAGAAGTACTGATCAAGATGATTGATTTGATGAAACTTCATTATCTCATAATATGACATTGTTGAGAAATGGACTTCATTGCAAAATTTAACATAAGTCATTGAAGCGTGAAATGTAGGTCATGGACACTCAATCGTTGGTGAAATGAGTAATTGAACTTTACATAGAAAAAAGAAGGGAGTCAAAGAGACAACGACCCAAAGGGGAGTAATAACAACTTAAAGTTAATGTTACAGTAAAATATCATTATGTCACAATACATAGTAGTTGAGAAGTAGTTGACTAATGTCACTGAAGCGTTAAATGTAGATCGATGCCACTTAATTATCAGTTGTTTCGGCAGTACTCATCTAAGGAATTAATTTAATGAAACATCATTTTCTACTAGAGTGTAGTTTAAGAGAGCAAAAACATAACCAAAGTCACTGAAGCGTAAATGTAAGTCAAAGCCAACTTATTGTCAATGAGTTGGGTAGTACTCATCAAGCCAATTAATTTGATGAAACATTGTTTATAAAGTGTAGTTGTTGAGAAATTGACTTAACACGCAAAACTTAACAGAGTCATTCATGCATGAAATGTAGACCAAACGGACACGGTTAGCACTACATGCCCCTTCTACATTCGTGGGCGAGGCATAACAATGAACATTTAAAAATCAAGATCATATTTTTACCATGACATTTTTGGAGTGAAAAACTAGAAGGAAAACGAATGAAATCGGTATATACATTTTTGGGTGTAAGTATTCTATATCAAAAAGTTCATGTGAAATCTGGCCAAATGACAGTTAATGAATACAAAATACAGAATAGACCCCAGCTTCGCTTCGGTCAATATACTATTTTTGGGTGAGCCCCCGGTCCATGAACTGCCATATGTTCCTCATTGCCTTGATTTTTAAGCATTGGATTGTTTTAAATGCGAATAAATTAATAGCGTCATACCGGTATTAGTAATTAACAGTAACTTCGGTATTTTGATATAAGTAAACAACTTTAGGGAAAAGTCGTCCTTCTTTCTTTCGTACATACATTTAATTCTGAAGCCTCTACACTTAATTGACACGTTTTTTTTTCATAAATTTATTCATATTTGTCATCCATATAAAATCTAATTTGACGACACTATACAAATGTATAAATTTCCATCCCCTTCATGCATCTTTTAGTGTTTTAGAATGGGCTTTTTCATATTGGTCCTATATTGTGTCCAAGAGAGTTGCATTGGGATTAAGATAGCTGTATTGATTCGGGGCAACATGGAGGACTAATGCCGCTATTCGAAGCCAATAGGACTCTTCGAGGACATGATACATGAACCAATATGGAAACACCCATTCCATGACATTTAAAGTGGAAGTGCAATATCTTGTATTGGCTACATTTTCCTGTATTCGCCCGTCTTTTACGTATTGGCCCTACTTTTTACTTGTATTATATGTGTATAATATTGCTCAAATATTAAATGGGCAGTTTCAAATATATTTCTATAACTTTTTGATAACTTTGCCTACGTTCAGCTCTATTTTTCCTTTTAATGCTAAAAAAAGTAAAACAGTGTCCTATGTTAAAAAAAGTATGGCTGCATGAAACAACTCAATGTTAAAGAAAAAAATCATTGTAGAAGAAAAAAAGAAACTATTTAAATTGCAAAAGCATACTCTTACCAATAAAGTAAGCAAAAGACTCAACAAATATCTATATCAACAGGCAAAAAATGCACAATAAATACCATTGAGTAAAGATTGAACAATTAGTGTCAATAACAAATAAATATATCAATACATGGCCTTTTAATTTCCATATCAAAACGATTATCATCCCGAGACTCCCATATCCGTCACCGATCGATTTAAGTGTGCTGATATTACGAAAGCCGAGAAGGGACATCGTTTTGAGGAATTCAGAATTGTGAATACAGAATTCAGAATTCGGAATTCAGAATTTGGAATGCAGAATTTAGGAATTTCTTGTCTATTTTCGCGCTTTTGTAGGTATCGTTCAATTAAACATTTAATCACGTTTTTATGACACTGAAGGGAAAATTACCAGGGAAGAACATAAGTATTTCATTAGATTGATAGATTGAAATGCAATAAAAGCGAGCACACAGCAAATAACGTTATTGGAGGTACTCAGGGGATACTGGTTATAATTCTGTTTTGTAGCCACGAAAAAAATAATATATTTTATTGTACGTATAATGTGCATTATAGATATCGAAGTTGAATTTTCACAAAGCAAATAAATGTCCATTTCCTCTTGAAAATAGTCCCCCTCTCCTTCATGCAACAGTTCCTAACGAGAATTTTATTTTGCATATGTTTTGTATGGGCATTAAAAATATTGAGTTCAAAAGTTCAAAATGAAACAAAAGTTCAACACGGCTACTAAATTATAAAAAAGTTGGATATTTTGCAAGGATGTATTTTTTCAAAGGAAGATAACATATCAGTTAATTATATATTCTTCACTATTGCTGTAGACAAATTGCACGATGATTCATTTCAAATTTCAGGTGCATGCGTCGACTGGTATTGTTTTAATGCGTCGACACTCGCAGTAAAATTATCTTATATTTTCATTTTACGTAATAATGATAAACTTTAATGTGTTCAGGGTCCTTATCGTGACCTCTTCAAAGACGCTTTTGGATTACAATTATTATAGTCATATCTTTTCTACTGGAATATATAGCAACATATTTTAACATGTTAAATTGATCCAGCATTCTTCACTACATTTTTGTGCGTATAGGTTTTTTTTCTTGTTTTGTTTTTTATGAATGTCCCGGTAGAAGCTAAGTCAAAACTAAAATAAAAAAAGGAGAAAGCCACCTTTTGGTCCTAGAATTAAGCTGAAATTTCAATGTGTCCATGAACGTTCGAAGTTACTTATATTTTAAAAATAGCCCCTGTTCGCAAACTGTTTTCAAAAAGTCGCGCCATGGTACTCTTGAAAATTTCCGAAAACTTTTCGCAATTGAGTTTCCGATTTTCAGAGAGTCGCGCAAATGTAATGAACCATTGATAATAATATTTATCTTATAAAGACGTTTTTGTAACAATAGAAAAAATAATAAATTTAGAAACACTGTCGAGTTCTAGGAACTTTTCTACAAAAAGGGACACAATTGTCAAATGGGGAATTATTTTGAGTCAAACATATACTAGTATATCTTTTCAATTTTTATAATTCAATGATTCTCACTATACTAATCCTCGACTAATCATGCTGGCAAAACTGGCATAGAGTAGCTCGTTTTCAATGAAAAGCGTGAAAAGTTTATAAATTTGACAAAATTTGGGATCTATGATGTCCTTTCAAAAAAAAAGAAACAATTTTTACATTTTGTTCAAGAATTTCATAACAATCATTACAAACAAAACGTACATAAATTAAATCGGAGGGATTTGGAGGATTGGCCTTAGCGTGATCCATGAAAAGTCCTTTTCTTGGGTAAAGATTCGTGAAAGTGCGTGATACATGTACTTGGTTCTGTATGTGAAAGCCAATGTCCATTGTATAAATAATTTTACACATGAAGAAGCGTGGTAACCTGGAAAGGGGACCTCTTAAGAACCCAATTAACTACACATAGAATGATAACAGTGTGTGGAACGAGGTCATAATTAAGTTGTTACTCCCAACACGAAGCTATTAATCATGAAAATGATTGTTGATTGATTTTGTTGCAAGACAACAAAAATCAAATGGAGAACATGTAGAAGTTTTATATAACGAAAATTATGCAATGTGGATACTTTTGTGTGTGTGTGTGGGGGGGTACACTTATAATCGGTAGTGAACATGTCGATCACCACGTTCACTGGCGCAATCTTTACTCGGTCATAAAAAGATGCTCGTAAGTGATTTTGAGGTGATTTTGTACTTATGTATTATATCAGAGATATTTGGCTTTATTTATACCCAAGAAAAAATTTTTGGAAATAAATCGTTAACAAATCGCAAACAAATTGCATTCAAATTGTAAATATGTAATTTAGTTACACGATTTTTTTACAATTCATTTAATGAATCGAAAAGAAATCAAAATTCGCTAAATATGGCATTTCGATTTGATTACAACTCATTTCTAAAAATTGATTTGGTTGCGATTCCTTGAGACCTTTTTGATTTGTTAACAATTTATTTAACTTTGTTGGTATTCATGTTCACAATATTCTTCATTTTTGATTTCATTACAATTTGTTTAAAATGTTGAAGTATTTGAGCATGCTCACAGGCATACTTCCTGCAATATAATTTAAAAGTGGAGCCAGAATTTTTTGTGTGCATGAATTTAACAGTGATGGTACTTCATACAAATGCATATTGACAATTGGAAAATTTAAGTCATTAGACATATAAGATGTGGATATATGCAGATTGTGAGTAATCAACAATATTAATCTTTAAAGTGAATTATTTGATTTTTATTTTGTAAATTCATATTGTTCAAAATCATAATGCATGTATATTTTTGAACCTAATATTGTTTTGATGGTAATTAAAATAAGGTTATTTATGGGTAGATCAATATAGATAGCAACATTGTAGGTAAAGATGAAGAATTAATTTAATAAGAGCTATAGCTGATCCTTGATTGAATTTTATTTCATGTGTACACATGTGTTCTACATAATGTGAGTTGTAACATTTTTACATAACTCAAAATGAAAAGACCACTATTCCTCTGTTTCATTACTTTGCCAATTCACATTGGTGGTTCAATGGTATAGGCTTCTTTTCATATTATACAGAAATTCTGCTTGAAAATACATGTTGTGTACATAATACACATACATGCCTATCTCTGTGTGTAACTTTTGTTTGCGATTTGGTTACAATTCATTGAAATGGATTTTCGATTTGGTTGCAATTTGTTATTTCGATTTGGTTAAAATTTGGAAACAATTTGCTTGCGATTAATTAAATAAGATTTGCTTGCGATTTATTAAATGCGATTTGATTACGATTTATTAAATGCGATTTGTTAGCTCATTTGCATGCGAATTTACATCGCATTCAAATCGAGAACAAATTACAGATTTGTTCTCGATTTATTTCTGCGATTTATTTGAAGGATTTTTTTACTTGGGTATGCAATAAAAGCAAACAAACACACAGGTCAATAACGACGGGGCAGGATATGTGCTACACATTACCAAAGTAAATTTAAGGGAAAAGAACTTTTGCAGTCCCGTATTTCTATTTTTTAAAAACGATATTTAATTTGAATAGTTTAGTAATCATAATATCGACGAAGTAAAATAAGAATTATACCAAGAGAAAATTAAACACTGAATGCTGAAGAGGACTGATACACTATCGGCCAAGTGCAAATCGATGAGATGATTAGTCGTTAGTCGATAAAATAATTATTATTGTAATAAAATCAGTATTGCTTATTACAGTAATAATAACTTTCAACAGTCGCATTTATTGTTTGGACTATGTTAATGATATCATCAATTCGCATTTGGCTGATATTGAGAATATATATGCAAAAAAGTCTTCAATGATGATTTGACTGTTTTATTTAAAACAAGGAAATTATATTATCCCTGTCCACACTAAAACAAACACAGGTTCATTTATAGTCCAAGAGACCAAAAGTCATCTCTTTTAACTTGATGTTTTCATGTTTTCTCTTAACTTTTGTCACAAATCTTATGATTTAATTGTCAAGAAAAGTTGAATTTGAATTTTCTTGACATATACATAGGGACCAAATGAAAGATGCTTAAGCTTGATATGGTAATATACACCACCTAAGATCGAAGTAAGGGGGAACTTCATGTTAATTTTCATGCAGCTTGTTTGCCTTTTTTCACCAAGGTCAAAGGCGTGTCAGCTGATGTTCGTCGTACATCCATTCTTTGTCTGTCCGTTGTTGTTTTTTTTCAATGAGTGATCTCCTCTGAAACTACTCGGCCAATTAAAAACAAATTTAGCCCGCATCGTCACCAAATAGGAAAATGAAAGGATATGGAGTGAATGTACATGTGACAAAAACGGACACGATACATAGAAAACTTAAGCGGTATTCTTGACAAAAATTATATCAAGGTCACTCCCTTGCTCCCCACCCGCCATGGAGTGCCAACTTGGGCGATGCTCAGGGTTATCCAGCTGAAATATGTCATTGAAGCAACACATGTCGGGAGCGGTCAATGAGAAAAAAAGTAAAATCGGGCAATGTATGCCTACAAATATTTGTCATTAGGTAGCCCGACGAAAGACAAAAATAAGGACAAAAACAACATCGATAGACAACACGAGGCACATCGAAATAGATGTAGGCAAACCTTGCAGTGTAACTTTGGTTGAAAGGGCAAAATAGTCGTGTGTACAGATTATAACATTTTAGAAAAAATAATGAAAATATTGAACAGCCAAGTTGAAAAAAATAAATGAATTAGTAAACGTATGAGAAATTCTCACACGGACAAACACGCCATAACTGTAATATTATAAGAGCATACATCTCAAGCACTGGGAGACTTTCTACTGACTCCACGCAGCACGAGAGACAAACTCTGCAGCAAATAGTATATTTATTCAAATTGTGTCCGATGAGTTAACATGGTAAACGTAGCTAAAAAAGAACATATGGCAACTTGCTTTTCAATCAGACAGATATAGAATAAGGAGGAGGCGTCTTAAATAAAATATTAATACATGCAGTTGTGCGCGCGTGCGGGAAGATCAGATATACAATTGAAAATATTGGTCGCCAAACCTTGTAGTTAGACCATTTAAATTGTGTCTGTAATGTCCACACGCCATTCCAGATGGTCAAAAGCTGAGAAAGAGCTTAATTATCAGTACTGAAGGTGACTTACACCTTGAGGATCCACATTTCTGCAAACACTTAAACCCAACAATATGTAAAAAAAAATCACCATAAGTGGTGTCTAGCAGATAAGCGTACCTCAACCAAGAACATCCCGTTTGCATATGCAAATTTTGGAATCCTGGTAAACATATAGTTTCAACTTGTATTTAGGCAACTAAATACATGTCTAGTTTTCTCCATGAGATTTTATCCAATTCTGGAGAATCTATCTACATACACCAAGAACACTACACATGATTTCAACATGCTTGAAATGCTGAAATCAGACTATTCACTTTGGATGTCACTTTGATGCTATGGTACTTTTAAAACACTTTTTAGAGAAGATCCAATCCCTATATATAAAAAAGCCCACTGAACTAGGACTGAACCTCAAGACGTGAAATATTACATTCAGTTCAATTGCGTTGCGACAGAAATCAAAGTGGGTCCTAATTTCTCTTGTCAATTTGTTGGGTACCTTGAGAAAAAATTTAAGGTACCTATCCCTCGAATTTTATAAAAATTGCATTCTCTTCGGTGTCTTGCGGCACTAAAGATGACCAAAAGTCTTATATTGACTACGTGTCCTCATATCATTCACGTTTAAAATACTAATGAATTGGTCGCGTTTGTTTCTAAAAACCACCGTCATAAAGAAGCTATGAAAAAATTGATTCGCAACTAAAATCGGTAGCTCTCAAAAATTAATTCAACTCTGCAGTTTTCCAAGATTTGCTCACTGTCGCAAGAGTGCTACTCCTCTAACTGCATAACTGAAAACGTAGTTTTATGATGTTGGTTGTAAACATGTTAGGTAGTTTACGTGGGAGATACTTGCCGATGATTGGGTGATCTAACAAAGCGTCATCAATGGAAAAGATTGCCCAGTAGGTTAACATTTCGACGTGCCAACCGCAACACACTGGACATTCATTTTACTGCTCAATACAATCTAGCGCCGATGAGAAACAACGACATTTCTCGGTACTGTTCGACGCTTTGGCATAAATGTTAAAACGGTTTATCCTTCCCATATTCGTTCAGAGGAATTATACGTTTTCATTGTGCAGAATACTTTTTTTTCGTTTTTGACAAAGCTCAGGAGGAGAACGATTTTTACAAAAGCAAATTATTTTACATGTCAGTGGGTACTTTCATTAGAGTTGAAGGCAAGAAAGTTAAAAATTTGAGTCGTTCATTCTGTTCCTCTTGTAAAGTCCTTTTCAATGTTTTATTTTGTATATTTTGTCTTTTTTACCTTATAAATACTGGCATATTTTTACCATGGTTATACCTGTTGGTTTATATATGTTAATTTTGACCATTTTATTAATATTTTCGCCCCATAACACACTGGGAAAAAATTACCAGACGCCTTGTACTTAACCTCATTAATGATAATTGTTTTCGAAATGAAATCGACTCTATTATGCTACTGCAAAAATGTCTTATTGCCTTGAATTCACATAATCTTATTAGCATAAATCATTTCTAGCAGTATTTTAAGGTTGGTCCCTACAGATGTATTTTTGTTTTTGTAGGTACTGAAAATTCTTGTCCTGAAAAATACTCATATTCTGAGTGTGTTAAATTAATTGCAACCAGCAGTACATTCAAGCCGACCGAAATTCAACATCAAATGAAAATTAAAGTTCTCAGCCACATGTGTCTCGTATATGGTGTGTGACAGGTGTATAACAACGAATTAAATATTCCTCTTAATCGGGATTCCTCATTATTGTTTGTAACTACGAATATTATTCTATGTCCTTACGGTTGGTGGTTGCAGATCAGACGCCTTTCATGAAATGATGATTAAAACTCACGTCAAAACCATAAACCAAACGCACAAAGTATTCTAAGTATATGTGATACCCTCGGTCGTGTATAGATTCATCTGTCTATATGCTCGTCTGCCTCCCCCCTTTCAAACGGTATCCAACCAATTACAACGATCTTCTGACACATGAAATAAAATGTTGATCCAAAAGACAACAACATCCATAGTACCGCTGCAGATTTGTGTTTTTATTTCGTCTACATGTTTCACCCCGTTAAGGGGGACAGTTAACATAATGAAAAGGACGTCTGAAGTATGAAAAATGTGGTTAAACCACTCGCATGGTTGACTACAAACGTTCCAAGACTAGAAACCATACCCAGAAGATGATGATCGAGAATATTCCAACAAACGAGAATTTAACATATTGACACCAACCATACTGGCATACGATACAGTGGTACAGAACTATGAAATATGAACACTTTATTAACTTTCTTAATGTTTATTTACAATCTATTTTTAACTATGTATCTTTGTTCATTCATTTTCATTATGACGTCGACTTAAACGTTAACCACATTTAACCACATTTTTCATACTTCAGACGTCCTTTTCATTATGTTAACTGTCCTTAAGACGCCCTTAACGGGGCGAAACATGTAGACGAAATAAAAACACAAATCTGCAGCGGTACTATGGATGTTGTTGTCTTTTGGATCAACATTTTACGTTAGCATGTTAGACGACTAGCGAATACTTCGGTATCCATCCATAACTACCCTACCACACGATATCCACCACAGGTGTTCGTTCACTTAATGCTACATGAAATAAAATGAAAGGACACAGAAAATGTCATGAATTTATCAGAATGAAAGATAAATAAAATATTATCCTTAATTTGTTATAATTTAGATAATCAGTGCTTGGGATGGAAGGTTTCTCGTTTACTTTGCCTTATAGATATTTAGAATGCTTGTTGAATTTCAGTCTATCAATACTAAACATCTAGAGCAAAGGTTGAAATAAAATATTTTCCGTTGATCTGCCAGCCATTTTGTCTCGCAACTACGTGATATAAAGCAAATTTCACGTGCGATCTTTGTAAACGTTCATGTTTAACCGAACCAACTGGCTAAAAAGTAACAGATTCTCAATTCTGCATTCTGTATTCCGAATTCTGAATTCCGTATTCTGAATTCCGAATTCCTCAAAACGATGTCCCTTCTCGGCTTTCGTATGATATGGCAATAAAGGCAATTTCTTTGTTTATAATATACTTCAAATTAGGAGTCATTATCATACCCGGGCTGATATGGCCATATTACCGAGCTAATATTGCTATTTCAGAACAAGGCAGGCTGATATCGACATATCAGACTGGTTATGTCGATATGATCTGGTAACTTCCGGCTATATTACATATGCAAAACAGAACATATCCGTGCTACATGTACGTATGTAATAAAAACAATATCTACCCATTTGTCAGAAGTAAGAGTATCCAACCATGTCAAAACATCAGTGACGTTGGTATGGTAAATATCAAACTGCATTTACTAGTGGTAAATTGTGAACAGTATTCACAACTGGTGTGTGATTCAAACACAATATTTAACTATGGTAACAACAAAGTGAAAAATATCTTGTGTAAACAATATTCCCGAACGGTAAAAGATTCAACCACAATGTCTAGACTTGGTAAATGGTGAATAAAGGGATATGGAGTAAATGCACATGAGACAACGTCTCTACAAATACATGGTAAAAAACAAGCAAAGGAACAACGCTTTTATTGTTGTTCTTCATCTTGGTAAAACAGAATGAACAATATGTTGGTACTGTTTAAGCTTGCAATAGTTGATAATTTAATTGATATTGCTACATGTTGTATCATTGTATGAATTTCGCAGTACAACAAGTATATTCTTACTGATGCAGTTTCGTTTTTATTTTGACGTCATCTATGTCATCGGTAAGTTTTTAATTTTCTGAACATAACATGATATTATTATTTTCTCGATATTTTAAATTAATTTTGCGTTTTCTAAATACAATTATTGCTTTAACCTTCAAAATCTCTCATCCGGATTTTTTTTTTGTCGATATTGCGAACTGAACAATTTAAACTTACTGCAATTTCGTTGTTTTGATATATAATGTCTTTCCAGTCTCATCAAGTTCAACCAAGTTTTTGGTAAACAATACGATATATCAAAGAATAATATATCAACCAATTTTTATTCAACGTTGACTCTCGTGAAAAGATGTCAATTACTACTCAAGAAATTTCCCCTAAAATGATTACGAATAGATGAAGGGCAGATTTTTATCAACGTTCTCTCCTTCCTCAAACATCCCACACTATTCTCATACTATTCATAAACGTAAACTCAAGAAAAGTATTATGTTATCCATGTTTGTCATTAGAGTCTTTCAAAAAGAACAGACATAGGAAGAACTGCAATAGGGTCTGTAAGTCTCGTCATGTGACTCACGAGAATCCATGATAAACAGGCAATTCGAAAACGTTTCCCGCCAAATCATGACGTCTGAGGATTATGACGTTCAAATTTTTGTTTTAAACGTCATATATCTTTGTTTAAAATGTAACTTCCGGGTACATTTTTTGATCCCGGAAGTTCCAAAATCGTACGAGACTTACAGGCCCTATATATTCACATATTCAAGATTTTTGCTATAATCAAGAACAAAAAAAAAGAACATTCATAAGAAACTCTGTTTGTCTAATTCTTATGCTGTTATCGTCAGTTTCAAAGCAAGGGAGATCAAAGTGTTCTCCAATATGTGGATTTATTAATCTCGCGAGTTCATTGGATATTGAAAAAGTCACGAACTTTTCTTCAAATAGCTAAATATACCTTAAATAAATTTATTTCGACTCAAAGCATACATGTTCATGTTTATTTATCTTGAATCACCTATGATCGATTTGCTTTTGTTGATTTCCGGTGACGTCACAGTATTGATTGTAGAGGCCCGCGACGGGGAAGAAACTATAACACATGAAAATGTCATTAATTTTAGAATTAGATAAATTTTTAAGTCATTGATTATCATAGTTCTATTGTCGCAAAGGCTAAACATAAAAGTTCTCACTAAAGCTAGAACTTTTAAAGTTTAACCCTTTCGACAGTAGAACTATAATAATCAACGACTTGAAAGGATAGATTCTATATTTAATACTCACATATATTTGTTTATTTAACCCTTTAAAGGATATTCGCTGTTTATGCTTTGGTATTGCTGTCCTATTTCGGGCTCTTGTTGTTTTATCCATTGAATTATGGATAAACTTACTTAAACGAAGACTTTGAAACGGTTTTTATTTTTGTCCATAGACCCCTACTTTTTTCATAATTTCAATTCAAATGTCTTTTTGGACATTCTAACAGATTCTTATAAATCCTATTAATGTTGTCGCATTTATTATGTTAAACCCATGAAAAAAATTAGAATTAATCAGTAATGCTTTCATATGGAAAAAAAAACAGAGGAGTAGTATATAGGCACGAGCAAAATCGGATTTGAGGTGGTGGATCGTGGTGGATCACCGGAAATGACGTCACCGGAAGTGACGTGACCGAAGTCACGTGACCGGAAGCGGAAGTCACGTGACCAGAACACGAAGTGTTTTTACTGCGCATGCGCAAGGTAGAGCGGGGATTCCCTTAAAATCTATTTTTAGAACGGGAAAACCACCTACATACTACTTGGAGTAACTCTTTATTTTTGTGTATTGGTTGCGTATTTTCTTCCTTTGTGATGTCTTTCTAGGGTAAGTCGGGGTCACTGAATCGATTGGTGCATGTTTTGAAACGCTTGCTCCGAGTGTAAACGAGATATCGGCCCAAAACGGCCCTTATTCGGCCCTAACCCTTAATACTTGTACTGTAGGCTTATGATATATGGATTTGATGTATCTTTAGGCTTTTAAAGTGATTGGTCAAGGTAGTTAATGGCTTAAACCTACTGATATAGAGATATCGGCCCTTAGAAATCAAAGATCGGCCTTAAGTCGGCCCTAAATCGGCATTAATCAATACTATTAGTAATAGGATCATATGATATATGGAATCGGTGTATCTTTAGTCATCTAAAGCGATTGGTGTTGGTGTTGTAGCGCTGTCATGTACTATTTTGATGATATCAGCCCTTACAAATCAAAGATTTGTCTTAGTCAGCCCTTATTCGGCTCAAAATCAGTTTTAATCCGAACTGTTGATAATTTAGTCATGTGATATATGAATTCGGGATACCTTCATACTTCTAAATCGATTGGTTATACTGTCAAGTTGATATCTGTTACCTTTAACAAGTTTCGTTCAGTTCGAGATTTTACGTGATTTCATTTCATCTCGATGTTTTGTTGTGTTCGTGTTCATAATTCATGTGTCAGTTTGTATTTTTGATCATATTAATATCGTTTAGTTATCATGTTTTGTTGTTTTTGTGTTGATATTTCATGTTTAAGATCGTGTTTTCTGTGCATTTATTGCAGTTTTGTTGTCTTTATTGGCTTTATTACGAGTTTTGCTGCTGCTGCCGCCGCTTAGCCAACATTATGGCCTACCACCACCGCCGCTGCCGCTAAACCACCAATAAACAGTCCCACCGCCGCCGCCGCTAAACCACCAATGGACACTCCCATCACCACCACCACCCTCACCACCACCATAGACTAGTATCCCACCACCACAACCACCGCCGCCGCCGCCACCACCAACCAAATACTTGAAAATCAGGACCACCACCACCATAGACTATTATTCCACCACCACCACCACCCAAATACCTCAACATCACCATCACCACCACCCGGATACACTAAAATCACCATTTTTATCATTACAATGCTATATTTCCCTTTTTTGCTAACACAATACCATGATACAGCGAAATACGAAACACCTGCGCGTTTTTTTTAAAACGTCCTAATCAAACAATGTGCACGATCTGGGTGTTATCTGTCAATCAATCGTACGCCAATCATATGCAATTTAACTGACATTCACCTATCGAATAAAAGCCGTTAATCTGTACGTCAATCAATTATCTGTTTTAAAGGGAAAATTCGCAAAAAATTAAAAAGATGACATTATTTTCCTTGTGTATAAATGGGCACGTATACATCTACATGTATATTATTGTTTTATTCAAAAAGACAGGTCATTGAATTAGATCAATATTTCAGTATTTTACGAAAGGATATGAAGTAAATGAACAAGAGACCATAACACATATGTTAACTCCAACTGCATTAATTTTAACGAGCTGTATGGCCATTTCGGAAATCCACTCCTCATCAGCAGCACTAGAACCCAAACAAAGGAATTCCATAATTTCAAAAAGTATATAAAATGCATATAACCAAACGAAATCCGAATAATCAGTAATACACTATATGTATAAAATATAGCTAAGGACAAAACTACGATGGAGGGAGTTCATCCTTCGGTTTTAGAATTTACATAAATTTAGATAATAGTAATTGAACAAAGTGTACACATGAGATATTATCTCATGTACAAGTACACCATATCTAAGAAAAATAAAGAGCATACATCTCTACCACGGGGAATTGTTTTACCAACTCCAGACTGCAATAAAAGACAAACTCCTGTATTAAATATTTTACGAAAGGATATGGAGTAAATGAACATGAGACCATAACACATATGTTAACTCCAACTGCATTAATTTTAACGAGCTGTATGGACATTTCGGAAATCCACTCCTCATCAGCAGCACTAGAACCCAAACAAAGGAAATCCATAATTTCAAAAATATATAAAATGCATATAACCAAACGAAATCCGAATAATCAGTAATACACTATATGTATAGATATTCCATTTATATAGAAATATGTCTATTTCATTGTTGAGTTAGGTGGCTCACTCGTCGAACATTTGTGTCAGATTTCGGAACTTCTCTGGTTTTCTCCAATTCAATGGCTGAAAGAATTTTGAATATGGACCCTCACATTTTTTATGAATGTCTTCTATAGGTGAAATTAAGAAACCTGACAAGTTTTCAGAAAATTCTTAATATAACTTCAAAGCTTTTAGAGAAAACAAAAAATAGTCCCAACAGTCCTAGTCCTAAAACACCGTCTATGCATGTAACGTATGCATTTTGTATACATCACCCGACCGCTTTGTAAATATTTCGTGCACCAAGAACATTTTTGTCGAGGAAGAACGACAATACAATCATTCATTGGGGGGGGGGGGATTGCACGTTGCAGACATGTGTATACATTTGCACAAGTATCGCTATCGCTTGTGTTTATTTACTCCCACATTTTAAAGTAAGTGGGAACCGAACCGCCAATCCAAAACGAACAATCCAAGGACAATGGCAAATTATGTTAAAATGGTTAAATTATTAAATTAATTAAATTATTAAATCAAATTAATTACTGTTAAAATGGTTTAATGGTTAAATTATGGGGCGCATAACTTTTCCGCAAATTTTTCAAATGTTAATTATTACGTTTCCGCAAATTTTATGCATTACGTTTCCGAAAATTTACCTGGTTATTCAGGTAGCTTTCATTACAATTTCAATATGATTTATAATAATTAAATAAAATTGACAAAAAATATGATCGTCAGCTTTGTGCATGAATGTACTGGGTGGATCCACACTAATTTGTTTTGGCTATTGGGGTTAGCTTGAATAAGACTTCACTGATAAATCCAGTAAAAATTTTGAACATGTGTACCTTAGAATTTGAAATACAAATGTGAACATAATGGACAGATATGTTCTCTTAAATAAACTTCTGAAAAAAGTTTTAAAAAATATCAATACAACAAATACTTATTGCCTATGATAGTAAGTGTTTCTTTTTAATATTGTATGTAATACTTTTGTACAAAATATATATAATTGCGAATGTCACAAGTAAAAAAAAAGAAAAAAAAGTTGAACGTTCAAATTAATGGGATCATGTAGCGGTCCTCTTTATTATTATTTTTTAATTGTATAAACTTAAAATTGTGAATATAAAGTCGCAAAATATTTTACAAAGGTGAGATATCTCTTTTGCGGAAACGAATTTTTTTTCCGGAAAAGTAATAAATATTTTTTGCGGGAAGGTAAACTTTTTTTTCGGAAACGTAATGCCAATTTGCGGAAATGTAAAACGCCGAAATTATGCTGTCAATATTGATACCTTCTGCTTTAAACAACGACATGTTAAGTTTAAATGGTTGGACTATCATGTGGCACAGAGAAAAAGGGAATAAATAAAAAACTGAAAACATCGTACATATGCATATTTACTATATAATGATAACTTTCAAATAACGAAAAGGGATCAAAAGAATGTGCACAGTAAAATGTTGTGATAAAGAGTCACACCTGTTGCGCCAGCTTTCGGAAATGGAGGGTTCCGATGAAGTTAAAGAAAGAAAGGTTCCAGTCGATGTTTTGTTATCATTTGTCAATTTTTGCCTTAATTCTACACAAAATAGAGACGTATTTTTTAAATTACTGTCACAATAAGAATCAATAATAAAACTGAATGAAACACAAAATCGTACCCTTATTTCTTTATAATTATTTATTATTATTATTATTATTTTGTAATTGTACACCCATGTCAATATTTCCAACTTAAGAATAAGATTCAAGATTTTATTAAGCTTTCTGATAGTGCACACTGTAACAAGAGGCAAACATATGAAATACATAACTTGGCAAACAAAACAGAGTCGATGCTTACACATAAATACACAATTTGATAATTTTAAGTCCAAGCAAGTTAGCAGATAAAAACTGATGAACATGATATTAATGTACGTGAATCATCTGGTCAAATTACATCTCGGTAATAAGTATTTAAACGGCTTTGAATAACATTCGTATCGAGTAGACCGAACTATGCTGAGTGTGTTCTACTTCTATGCTATATGGTTTACTACAGAATTTTGAACTGAAAGAAAAATGCATTTCTTTTTTAAAGTGCAATGGGTATATCTACGTACGGAGTAGTAAAAATAGTGAAAATTACATATAACTATATAAAGAAATGAAGTCTTTAAACATGGATATATTTCTTCGGAGAAGCAAACTTTAAAGATTTACATATATATACAATGTGATGTGCGAGGTACATGACAAACAAGATGTTATCGAAGAAATTAAAAGAAACAGGGAAACGTAGTACGTCATGATGTCTAGATGATTTTACGTAACTTTCCTTGTCCATTGTACATATTTCGTATGTGCACATTCTACAAGTTTTTGTTTTCTTTTGTTGTGCATTTAATTTTTTAATTGTTTTGTTTGTTTGTTTGTTTTTTTATTTCTTTTATTTTTTTGTAAAATTGTAAAACTCAAACTGTTTGCTTCACGAGTTAACCTAAGATCAGCTACATACAAAACGTTATTTACATTTTTTTTTAAACTTAAACCTGAATCCCGGAACCTGGATACTATCATGCTATAATTTTTGATAATCTACTTAATGTTTATTTGCGCACAAGTATATGCAACATACACCGTTTATTTTTGCACCTTTTAAAATGACATTCGAAAATCCGGCCAGTCGGTAAAAGAATATTTTCATCTGAAATACATTGAGCCAAAAAAAATGCATTGCGATAACAAAAAAAAAAACAAAACAAAAACACACACACACAAAAAAACTATAACAAAAACACCAAATTAAATATGAATTCCATGTCGCAAATTAAAAGTAAATAAATAAATTGAACTGAATTGCCAGATTTTTTCACACTGTATTGATGGTCGTTTTTCCAAAACTAACACAAAAATAATCACTTTATTTTGTTATTTTTGTCGTGTTTTGGTGTGGGAGATACACATCTCATTTCTGATATATATACATGTATAATTTTTCTATGGATTGTGTAAATCGAGAAGGACGGATTTGTTTTGATTTTGAAACAATAAATGGAATGTATCTACTGTCCTAAAATAATCCGAATGTTCAAATCAGAATAGTAAAAATAAAGTTCTTAAATAATTTATGGGAATTTGTGTATCAAAATCATAACGAATAAAAACCATTTTAATTTTGCCAAAAAGACAACGAAATTGCATATAGCCATAAATGAAATTTCACACAACGCAGGCCAATTTTTCTAAAATATGCAAAGATTCTTATTTGTTAATACATTTTGAACTTGCATATGTTTGTAGTTTGATTGACGTGCAGATATCACACCCTGTTTAATAGATTTGTTCACAACGTGTAAATTGCATACGACTGACGTACGTTTGATTGACAGATAATACCTGGTTCGTGCACATTGTTTGTTTAGGCCGATTAAAGAAACGCGCAGGTGTTTCGAATTTTGCTGTATCACCATGGTTACTAAGTAAAAACTAATGTTTCACTTCAAACTACCTTTGGTATTTTTGTGAAACAAAAAGTGGATTGAAGGTGTATATAATGTTGACCAATCAAATTGCAGGAAATTCAACCAATCAGAATCCTCCATTTGCCATGGATTGACCAATCAGAATGCAGGAAAATCAACCAATCAAATCCCTTCTTCCAAAATGAATCAACCAATCACAGCCATCTATACAAATGACTTGTGGTGTATGCCTGAAGCATTTTACAACAAAAGACAACATAAACCGTCATGAAAACATACTATGTTGCTTGAATTGTCTGTAATGTTGTAGCAACTGACTCTTCTTTACAAACGATAGTTGACAATAGTCACAGTTATACATCTGTAAAAATAAAAAGGATGTGATTTAGTTATAACATTTAGTAATGGAAATTAGTTATGAATATTATAATTAGCGATAAATATTATAATTAGTATATCAACTAGTGATGGGTAATTAAATTACTTGCCATTTATTTGAGGTTTCTTGCGAATCACACTTTAGTTCTTCTAATCACAGTCTGGTTAATTGTAACAATATATCTGTAAAGACAAAAGGATATAATTTAGTTATGATATTTAGTTATAGACATTATGCTTAGTTATGACAATGAATTAGTGATGGGTAATTAAATTACTTACCATTTATTTGAGGTATCTTTACTTTAAATAGAAATTGGTCCTTCTAATCACAATATGGTCATTGATTGGTCTGAAAAGATAAAAGGACATGATTTAGTTATAACATTTAGTTATGAATATTATAATTAGGTATGAATATTATAATTAGTTATGAATTAGTGAGTGGAAATTAGTGTACTTACTATTTACTTAAGGTATTTTCGCTTCGGATCACACTTTAACTGGTCAGTAGAATGATCAACTGAGGAAGCTGGTTGTTCGCGCCTTTATATTGTCAAAGTCATTTGTATAGATGGCTGTGATTGTTTGATTCATTTTGGAAGAAGGGATTTGATTGGTTGATTTTCCTGCATTCTGATTGGTCAATCCATGGCAAATGGAGGATTCTGATTGGTTGAATTTCCTGCAATTTGATAGGTCAACATTATGTACACCTTCAAACCCCTTTTTGTTTCAGAATTGGTACCAAAATACCAAAGGTAGTTAGAAGTGAAACATTAGTTTTTACTCAGTAACCATGGTGATATCATGGTATTGTGTTAACAAAAAAGGAAAACATAGTATTGTAATGATAAAAATGGTGATTTTAGTGTATCCGGGTGGTGGTGGTGGTGATGTTGAGGTATTTGGGTGGTGGTGGTGGTGGAATAATAGTCTATGGTGGTGGTGGTGGTGATTTTCAAGTATTTGGGTGGTGGCGGCGGCGGCGGCGGCGGTGGTGGTGGGGTACTAGTCTATGGTGGTGGTGGTGGTGGTAATGGTGGTGGTGATGGGAGTGTCCATTGGTGGTTTAGCGGCGGCGACGATGGGACTGTTTATTGATGGTTTAGCGGCGGCGGCGGTGGTGGTAGGCCATAATGGTGGCTAAGCGGCGGCGGCGGCGGCGGCAGCAGCAGCAAAACTCGTAATAAAGCCAATAAAGACAACAAAACTGCGATAAATGCATAGAAAACACGATCTTAAACATGAAATATCAACACAAAAACAATAAAACATGATAACTAAACGATATCAATATGATCAAAAATACAAACTGAAACATGAATTATGAACACGAACACAACAAAACATCGAGATGAAATGAAATCACGTAAAATCTCGAATTGAAGGAAACTTGTTAAAGGTAACAGATATCAACTTTACAGTATAACCAATCGATTTAGAAGTATGAAAGTATCCCGAATTCATATATCACATGACTAAATTATCAACAGTTCGGATTAAAACTGATTTTGGGCCGAATTAGGGCTGACTAAGACCGATCTTTGATTTGTAAGGGCCGATATCATCAAAATAGTTCATGACAGTGCTACAACACCAACACCAATCGCTTTAGATGACTAAAGATACACCGATTCCATATATCATATGATCCTATTACTAATAGTATTGATTAATGCCGATCTAGGGCCGACTTAAGGCCGATCTTTGATTTCTAAGGGCCGATATCTCTATAACAGTAGGTTTAAGCCATTAACTACCTTGACCAATCACTTTAGAAGCCTAAAGATACATCAAATCCATATATCATAAGCCTACAGTACAAGTATTAAGGGTTAGGGCCGAATTAGGGCCGTTTTGGGCCGATATCTCGTTTACACTCGGAGCTAGCGTTTCAAAACATGCACCAATCGATTCAGTGACCCAGATTTACCTAGAAAGACATCACAAAGGAAGGAAATACGCAACCAATACACAAAAAATAAAGAGTTACTCCAAGTAGCATGTAGGTGGTTTTCCCGTTCTAAAAATAGATTTTCAGGGAATCCCCGCTCTGCCTTGCGCATGCGCAGTAAAAAACACTTCGTGTTCTGGTCACGTGGCTTCCGCTTCCGGTCACGTGACTTCGGTCACGTCACTTTCGGTGACGTCATTTCCGGTGATCCACCACGATCCACCACCTCGAATCCGACTTTGCTCGTGCCTATATACTACTCAGAAGACTGCTCAAATTTTACAGGAATACATAAAATTATGACAGGCGGGCATGGTTAATAATACAAGTGTAAGGGTTTCTGTTGTCAGAATTACAGGTTCATAGATGCCCATTTAAGAAGATGTCGATGGAAAGTCGGGCAGTGGCGGGAACACGACATTTTTGTTTTCGAAAATCTGTTAGAATTAAAAACACATATAATCCTCAGTATTCGGTTTTGGTGTTAGTTTATGAATGTGATTTTAAATAAATAAATTACATAGAAAGCACTAAAATCCTATATAAAACGGCATACTCAATTCCCCATTAAAAAATATATGAGTCACTGAAATGTGCCAGCCACTGCCTGACTTTCCCATGGAAATTTTCTTCAATAGTCATCTATAAATCTCTATTTATGACTATAGTAACACTGACACTGGTATTTTTAACCTTACCATCTATATGATGCCCGCTGGTTTTCTTCCGCATAAAATAAGGATAATGTAGAAATCAGGCAAATACTATAATATGTAGTTCTCATGTAAAACTGTCATTTGCTTCTTTGCGAGACTGAGAAATAGAAATTGAATTTTAGAGACATTTTTATAAGATAACTATAGTCCGTGGGCTGGAAACACTTTCCGTGCACCCCCCCCCCCCTCAATTCCGAACCAGACCGATTTTTTTCAAACCTTCTATGTCCCCTCTTCAAAAAAAACATGTTAACACGAACATAACCTGCACGTATAGACAGTATAGGGCCACTTTTATAGTACACCATCAGAAATTCTTGTATTTTCGTTTTAACCTAAGTTTCATCTTTTAAGCTCCATAATTTTTTAACGAAAGGTAATATATACTAAAATTTGGTACCACATTATAGCTAAATTAATATTCTTGACAATGAACACAAGTTTGGGCACTTTACGCCATTTTTATGATCTGGGGATGCAAAAAATGTACCCCTCCCCCTGCAAATAAATGCGAAAATGACAATTTTAGGCCGTCAATTCCTTTCAGATAAACAACCCTCGTCATTTTATCTAGTTTTTATGCCTAACTTATCAGGTGTGATACAATGTTGGAAAATAAAACCATTAAAATCCATAAAATTTTGATTTTCGGTATACAATTTTAGAAAAATGGAAATTTTCGAAATTTTAAATTTTCTGACTTTAGGATTGTAAAATCTGGATATATATTTTATAATGGCCGATTTAATAATGATTTATGATATATTAGCAAGATATTGTGCGCACAAATTTTAGTTTCAGACATAATGTAGGTTCAGAAATGTCAAAATTAGCACCCTCCCCCTCAAAATTAGGGAAAATTTGAATTATTCAGGCTCTTAATGATAAAAAGATAATGTTTAATGGGGATATAGTGTTTATTTCACTCAAGCTGACATGCAGAAGATCATTAAAGTAGATTTAAACTTTTTAAGATGTCTCTTTTCCACTCTTCTGTCCGAAATTCTACGCAAAATGGGAATTTTCCGTTTTTCAGAATTTCTGCTGTTTTGACTTTGAGATGCAAATACTTCATGAAATTGATATGTAACTTGAAAATGTTGATTTAATATCGTTTCATTATATGTTAGCAATTACAAAGTATGCTTTTAAACATTTTAGACTAACTACAGTCTCATTAATTACAAACATATTACCCCTTACCACACATATTCAACACAATTTATTTCATTTTATTCAGATTAAAAAGCTTGAAAAGCTTAAACATTGTATAAAGGTCCAATGACATATCATTTCCAAACACCAAAATACACAAAGACTGACTTATATCACAAATAAGATCATGTTAGTGGTTTATGGGCAGTTAATCAACAATTAAAATTGGATTTCGTAAAATTCTGAAATGCTGGAAATTCCCATTTTTCAGGAAAATCGCCCAAAATATTCAAGTTTACCCATATTTGGTGTTAAAAGTACGACATATCAAATAGGAAAAATGAAAAGATATGGAGTGAATGTACATGTGACAAAAACGCACACGATACATAGAAAACTCCAGTTTATCAAGGACAGGGCTTTTATTCCTGTCTTCATCTTGATGTCGCCTGAGGGTCTTCAACTAGAGGTGAACAATATTCACCCCCTCAAGCGAGATCAAGAAGGCCCCTAGCGTGCACTTAAGCGGTATTCTTGACAAAAATTATATCAAGGTCACTCCCTTGCTCCCCACCCGCCATGGAGTGCCAACTTGGGCGATGCTCAGGGTTATCCAGCTGAAAGCACCAGGGTTACAAGAAGAGAATAAAAATGTTGAGCAACATCGATCGCAGCTAAAATATGTCATTGAAGCAACAAATGCATCTTTTGCAAAGAAAGTAAAACATTAGCATGCTATGTTCATATATATATATATATAAAGAAGGACATATTTTGGGGACTTTTAATTTAAATTTTGTTGGGGTAGGGGTAAGATTTTCGGTATTTAGAGTCACACAAGATTTGCACAAGTATCGCTATCGCTTGTGTTTATTTACTCCCACATTTTAAAGTAAGTGGGAACCGAACCGCCAATCCAAAACGAACAATCCAAGGACAATTGCAAATTATGTTAAAATGGTTAAATTATTAAATTAATTAAATTATTAAATCAAATTAATTACTGTTAAAATGGTTTAATGGTTAAATTATGGGGCGCATCACTTTTCCGCAAATTTTTCAAATGTTAATTATTACGTTTCCGCAAATTTTATGCATTACGTTTCCGAAAATTTACCTGGTTATTCAGGTAGCTTTCAATATGATTTATAATGATTAAATAAAATTGACAAAAAATATGATCGTCAGCTTTGTGCATGAATGTACTGGGTGGATCCACACTAATTTGTTTTGGCTATTGGGGTTAGCTTGAATAAGACTTCACTGATAAATCCAGTAAAAATTTTGAACATGTGTACCTTAGAATTTGAAATACAAATGTGAACATAATGGACAGATATGTTCTCTTAAATAAACTTCTGAAAAAAGTTTTAAAAAATATCAATACAACAAATACTTATTGGCTATGATAGTAAGTGTTTCTTTTTAATATTGTATGTAATACTTTTGTACAAAATATATAATTGCGAATGTCACAAGTAAAAAAAAAAGAAAAAAAAAGTTGAACGTTCAAATTAATGGGATCATGTAGCGGTCCTCTTTATTATTATTTTTTTAATTGTATAAACTTAAAATTGTGAATATAAAGTTGCAAAATATTTTACAAAGGTGAGATATCTCTTTTGCGGAAACGAAATTTTTTTCCGGAAAAGTAATAAATATTTTTTGCGGGAAAGTAAACTTTTTTTTTCGGAAACGTAATGCCAATTTGCGGAAATGTAAAACGCCGAAATTATGCTGTCAATATTGATACCTTCTGCTTTAAACAACAACATGTTAAGTTTAAATGGTTGGACTATCATGTGGCACAGAGAAAAAGGGAATAAATAAAAAACTGAAAACATCGTACACATGTATATTTACTATATAATGATAACTTTCAAATAACGAAAAGGGATCAAAAGAATGTGCACAGTAAAATGTTGTGATAAAGAGTCACACCTGTTGCGCCAGCTTTCGGAAATGGAGGGTTCCGGTGAAGTTCAAGAAAGAAAGGTTCCAGTCGATGTTTTGTTATCATTTGTCAATTTTTGCCTTAATTCTACACAAAATAGAGACGTATTTTCTAAATTACTGTCACAATAAGAATCAATAATAAAACTGAATGAAACAAAAAATCGTAACCTGATTTCTTTATAATTATTTATTATTATTATTATTATTTTGTAATTGTACACCCATGTCAATATTTCCAACTTAAGAATAAGATTCAAGATTCTATTAAGCTTTCTGATAGTGCACACTGTAACATGAGGCAAACATATGAAATACATAACTTGGCAAACAAAACAGAGTCGATGCTTACATATAAATACACAATTTGATAATTTCAAGTCCAAGCAAGTTAGCAGATAAAAACTGATGAACATGATATTAATGTACGTGAATCATCTGGTCAAATTACATCTCGGTAATAAGTATTTAAACGGCTTTGAATAACATTCGTATCGAGTAGACCGAATTATGCTGAGTGTGTTCTACTTCTATGCTATATGATTTACTACAGAATTTTGAACTGAAAGAAAAATGCATTTCTTTTTTAAAGTGCAATGGGTATATCTACGTACGGAGTAGTAAAAATAGTGAAAATTACATATAACTATATAAAGAAATGAAGTCTTTAAACATGGATATATTTCTTCGGAGAAGCAAACTTTAAAGATTTACATATATATACAATGTGATGTGTGAGGTACATGACAAACAAGATGTTATCGAAGGAATTAAAAGAAACAGGGAAACGTAGTACGTCATGATGTCTAAATGATTTTACGTAACTTTCCGTGTCCATTGTACATATTTCGTATGTGCACATTCTACAAGTTTTTGTTTTGTTTTGTTGTGCATTTTATTTTTTAATTGTTTTGTTTGTTTGTTTGTTTTTTTTATTCTTTTATTTTTTTGTAAAATTGTAAAACTCAAAATGTTTGCGTCACGAGTTAACCTAAGATCAGCTACATACAAAACATTATTTACATTTTTTTTTTTAAACTTAAACCTGAATCCCGGAACCTGGATACTATCATGCTATAATTTTTGATAATCTACTTAATGTTTATTTGCGCACAAGTATATGCAACATACACCGTTTATTTTTGCACCTTTTAAAACGACATTCGAAAATCCGGTCAGTCGGTAAAAGAATTTTCTCATCTGAAATGCATTGAGCCAAAAAAATGCATTGCGATAACAAAAAAACAAAACAAAAACACACACACAAAAAAACTATAACAAAAACACCAAATTAAATATGAATTCCATGTCGCAAATTAAAAGTAAATAAATAAATTGAACTGAATTGCCAGATTTTTTCACACTGTATTGATGGTCGTTTTTCCAAAACTAACACAAATATAATCCCTTATTTTTTTTATTTTTGTCGTGTTTTGGTGTGGGAGATACACATCTCATTTCTGATATATATACATGTATAATTTTTCTATGGATTGTATAAATCGAGAAGGACGGATTTGTTTTGATTTTGAAACAATAAATGGAATGTATCTACTGTCCTAAAATAATCCGAATGTTCAAATCAGAATAGTAAAAATAAAGTTCTTAAATAATTTATGGGAATTTGTGCATCAAAATCATAACGAATAAAAACCATTTTAATTTTGCCAAAAAGACAACGAAATTGCATATAGCCATAAATGAAATTTCACACAACGCAGGCCAATTTTTCTAAAATATGCAAAGATTCTTATTTGTTAATACATTTTGAACTTGCATATGTTTGTAGTTTCATTGACGTGCAGATATCACACCCTGTTTAATCGATTTGTTCACAACGTGTAAATTGCATACGACTGACGTACGTTTGATTGACAGATAATACCTGGTTCGTGCACATTGTTTGTTTAGGCCGATTAAAGAAACGCGCAGGTGTTTCGAATTTTGCTGTATCACCATGGTTACTAAGTAAAAACTCATGTTTCACTTCAAACTACCTTTGGTATGTGAACCAAAAAGTGGATTGAAGGTGCACATAATGTTGACCAATCAAATTGCAGGAAATTCAACCAATCAGAATCCTCCATTTGCCATGGATTGACCAATCAGAATGCAGGAAAATCAACCAATCAAATCCCTTCTTCCAAAATGAATCAACCAATCACAGCCATCTATACAAATGACTTGTGGTGTATGCCTGAAGCATTTTACAAGAAAAGACAACATAAACCGTCATGAAAGCATACTATGTTGCTTGAATTGTCTGTAATGTCGTAGCAACTGACTCTTCTTTACAAACGATAGTTGACAATAGTCACAGGTATATATCTGTAAAAATAAAAAGGACATGATTTAGTTATAACATTTAGTAATGGAAATTAGTTATAAATATTATAATTAGCGATAAATATTATAATTAGTATATTAACTAGTGATGGGTAATTAAGTTACTTGCCATTTATTTGAGGTTTCTTACGAATCACACTTTAGTTCTTCTAATCACAGTCTGGTTAATTGTAACAATATATCTGTAAAGACAAAAGGATATCATTTAGTTATGATATTTAGTTATAGACATTATACTTAGTTATGACAATGAATTAGTGATGGGTAATTAAATTACTTACCATTTATTTGAGGTATCTTTACTTTAAATAGAAATTGGTCCTTCTAATCACAATATGGTCATTGATTGGTCTGAAAAGATAAAAGGACATGATTTAGTTATAACATTTAGTTATGAATATTATAATTAGGTATGAATATTATAATTAGTTATGAATTAGTGAGTGGAAATTAGTGTACTTACTATTTACTTAAGGTATTTTCGCTTCGGATCACACTTTAACTGGTCAGTAGAATGAGCGACTGAGGAAGCTGGTTGTTCGCGCCTTTATATTGTCAAAGTCATTTGTATAGATGGCTGTGATGGTTTGATTCATTTTGGAAGAAGGGATTTGATTGGTTGATTTTCCTGCATTCTGATTGGTCAATCCATGGCAAATGGAGGATTCTGATTGGTTGAATTTCCTGCAATTTGATAGGTCAACATTATGTACACCTTCAATCCCCTTTTTGTTTCAGAATTGGTACCAAAATACCAAAGGTAGTTAGAAGTGAAACATTAGTTTTTACTCAGTAACCATGGTGATATCATGGTATTGTGTTAGCAAAAAAGGAAAACATAGTATTGTAATGATAAAAATGGTGATTTTATTGTATCCGGGTGGTGGTGGTGGTGATGTTGAGGTATTTCGGTGGTGGTGGTGGTGGAATAATAGTCTATGGTGATGGTGGTGGTGATTTTCAAGTATTTGGGTGGTGGCGGCGGCGGCGGCGGCGGTGGTGGTGGGGTACTAGTCTATGGTGGTGGTGGTGGTGGTGATGGTGGTGATGGGAGTGTCCATTGGTGGTTTAGCGGCGGCGGCGGTGGGACTGTTTATTGATGGTTTAGCGGCGGCGGCGGTGGTGGTAGGCCATAATGGTGGCTAAGCGGCGGCGGCGGCGGCGGCAGCAGCAGCAAAACTCGTAATAAAGCCAATAAAGACAACAAAACTGCGATAAATGCATAGAAAACACGATCTTAAACATGAAATATCAACACAAAAACAATAAAACATGATAACTAAACGATATTAATATGATCAAAAATACAAACTGAAACATGAATTATGAACACGAACACAACAAAACATCGAGATGAAATGAAATCACGTAAAATCTCGAATTGAAGGAGACTTGTTAAAGGTAACAGATATCAACTTTACAGTATAACCAATCGATTTAGAAGTATGAAAGTATCCCGAATTCATATATTATCAAGTTCGGATTAAAACTGATTTTGGGCCGAATTAGGGCTGACTAAGACCGATCTTTGATTTGTAAGGGCCGAAATCATCAAAATAGTTCATGACAGTGCTACAACACCAACACCAATCGCTTTAGATGACTAAAGATACACCGATTCCATATATCATATGATCCTATTACTAATAGTATTGATTAATGCCGATCTAGGGCCGACTTAAGGCCGATCTTTGATTTCTAAGGGCCTATATCTCTATAACAGTAGGTTTAAGCCATTAACTACCTTGACCAATCACTTTAGAAGCCTAAAGATACATCAAATCCATATATCATAAGCCTAAAGTACAAGTATTAAGGGTTAGGGCCGAATTAGGGCCGTTTTGGGCCGATATCTCTACACTCGGAGGTAGCGTTTCAAAACATGCACCAATCGATTCAGTGACCCCGATTTACCCTAGAAAGACATCACAAAGGAAGGAAATACGCAACCAATACACAAAAAATAAAGAGTTACTCCAAGTAGCATATAGGTGGTTTTCCCGTTCTAAAAATAGATTTTCAGGGAATCCCCGCTCTGCCTTGCGCATGCGCAGTAAAAACACTTCGTGTTCTGGTCACGTGTCTTCCGCTTCCGGTCACGTGACTTCGGTCACGTCACTTTCGGTGACGTCATTTCCGGTGATCCACCAAGATCCATCACCTCAAATCCGACTTTGCTCGTGCCTATATACTACTCAGAGGACTGCTCAAATTTTACAGAAATACATAAAATTATGACAGGCGGGCATGTTTTAGATGGTTAGGTTAATAATACAAGTGTAAGGGTTTCTGTTGTCAGAATTACAGGTTCATAGATGCCCATTTAAGAAGATGTCGATGGAAAGTCGGGCAGTGGCGGGAACACGACATTTTTTTTTCCGAAAATCTGTTAGAATTAATATAATCCTCAGTATTCGGTTTTGGTGTTAGTTTATGACAGTGATTTTAAATAAATAAATTACATAGAAAGCACTAAAATCCTACATAAAACGGCATACTCAATTCCCATTAAAAAATATATGAGTCACTGAAATGTGCCAGCCACTGCCTGACTTTCCCATGGAAATTTTCTTCAATAGGCATCTATAAATCTCTATTTATGACTATAGTAACACTGACACTGGTATTTTTAACCTTACCATCTATACGATGCCCGCTGGTTTTCTTCCGCATAAAATAAGGATAATGTAGAAATCAGGCAAATACTATAATATGTAGTTCTTATGTAAAACTGTCATTTGCTTCTTTGCGAGACTGAGAAATAGAAATTGAATTTTAGAGACATTTTTATAAGTAAACTATAGTCCGTGGGCTGGAAACACTTTCCGTGCACCCCCCCCCCCAACCTGCACGCATAGACAGTATAGGGCCACTTTTATAGTACACCATCAGAAATTCTTGTATTTTCGTTTTAACCTAAGTTTCATCTTTTAAGCTGCATAATTTTTTAACGAAAGGTAATATATACTAAAATTTGGTACCAAATTAAAGCTAAATTTATATTCTTTACAATGAACACAAGTTTGGGCACTTTACGCCATTTTTATGATCTGGGGATGCAAAAAATGTACCCCTCCACCTGCAAATAAATGCGAAAATGACAATTTTAGGCTGTCAATTTCTTTCAGATAAACAACCCTCGTCATTTTATCTAGTTTTTATACCTAACTTATCAGGTGTGATACAATGTTGGAAAATAAAACCATTAAAATCCATAAAATTTTGATTTTCGGTATAAAATTTTAGTAAAATGGAAATTTTCGGAATTTTAGATTTTCTGACTTTAGGATCGTAAAATCTGAATATATATTTTATAATGGCCGATTTAATAATGATTTATGATATATTAGCAAGATATTGTGCGCACAAATTTTAGTTTCAGACATAATGTAGGTTCAGAAATGTCAAAATTAGCACCCCTCCCCCTCAAAATTAGGAAAAATTTGAAATATTCAGGCTCTTAATGATAAAAAGATAATGTTTAATGGGAATATAGTGTTTATTTTACTTAAGCTGACATGCAGAAGATCATTTAAGTAGATTTAAACTTTTTAAGATGTCTCTTTTCCACTCTTCTGTCCGAAATTCTACGCAAAATGGGAATTTTCCGTTTTTCAGAATTTCTACTGTTTTGACTTTGAGATGCAAATACTTCATGAAATTGATATGTAACTTGAAAATGTTGATTTAATATCGTTTCATTATATGTTAGCAATTACAAAGTATGCTTTTAAACATTTTAGACAAACTACAGTCTCATAAATTACAAACATATTACCCCTTACCACACATATTCAACACAATTTATTTCATTTTATTCAGATTAAAAAGCTTGAAAAGCTTAAACATTGTATAAAGGTCCAATGACATATCATTTTCAAACACCAAAATACACAAAGACTGACTTATATCACAAATAAGATCATGTTAGTGGTTTATTGGCAGTTAATCAACAATTAAAATTGGATTTCGTAAAATTCTGAAATGCTGGAAATTCCCATTTTTCAGGAAAATCGCCCAAAATATTCAAGTTTACCCATGTTGGTGTTAAAATTACGTATAACGACATATCAAATGCATCTTTTGCAAAGAAAGTAAAACATTAGCATGCTATGTTCATATATATATATAAAGAAGGACATATTTTGGGGACTTTTAAGTTAAATTTTGTTGGGGTAGGGGTAAGATTTTCGGTATTTAGAGTCACAGTGAACACTCCTTGTTTTTCTAATCTGTGTTTTAAGATAACGTATATATCGGTTAAAACAATAAATTGGCATATCTTCAGATAAATCCTCCAGATTTGCAACATATAACGATTTAAAAGTGAATTTTGGACAAATCTGAAATGCTAAAAATCCCCATTTTTCATCAATTTTTCACTAAATATTGAATTTAAGCTGAAACGTTGGATTAAAAATACCAAATCCTGATAGAATTAATGCAACCCTGCTATATGCATCGCAGATTTTGCGTGTGGTAATGGTTTTTATCCCTACATAGACAAAAAATCGACAACCTTGAGGAAAATTTGTTGGGGTAGGGGTAAGATTTTTGGTATTTAGAGTCACATTAAACACTCCTTCCTTTTCTAAACAATGTTTTAAGACAACTAGTGTATCGCTTAGAACAATTAATTGGCATATCTGCAGATATATTCTATAGATTTGATTTATATTGCGATTAAACAGTGAACTATGAACAAATCTGAAATGTTGAAAATTCCCATTTTTTATGAATTTTCGGAGAAATATTGAGTATTAGTCGACCAATGGCTGTTTAAATACCAAATTATGATGTTATTCATGCAACATTGTCATATACAACAGACCTTTTCCGTATTCTGGTTATTTTTATCCCTACATGGACCAAAAACTGACAATTTTAGGGAAAATTTGTTGGGGTAGGGCTAAGATTTTCGGTATTTAGAGGCACATTTTACACTCCTTATTTTTCTAAACACTGTTTTAAGACAATTACTGTATTGCTTAGAACAATTAATTGGCATATCTGCAGATATATTCTATAGATTCGGCATATATTGCGATTTAACAGTGAACAATGGACAAATCTGAAATGTTGAAAATTCCCATTTTTTATGAATTTTCGGAGAAATATTGAGTTTTAGTCGACCAATGGCTGTTGAAATACCAAATTATGGTGTTATTCATGAAACATTGTCATATACAACGCACATTTTACGTGTTCTGGTTATTTCCATGCAAACTTTGACAAAAAATTGGTAATTATAGGGAAAATTTGTTGGGGTAGGGGTAAGATTTTCGGTATTTAGAGTCACATTAAGCACTCATTGTTTTTCTAAATAATGTTTTAAGACAACTAATGTGTTGCTTGGTACAAATAATTGGCATATCTGCAGATATATCCTCCAGATTTGGAATATATAACGATTTAACAGTGAACTTTGGACAATTGTCAAATGTTAAAAATTCCCATTTTTCACCAATTTCGGGCAAAATATTTAGTTTAAGTCGACAAATGGCTGTTAAAATACCAAATCATAATGTTATTCATGTAACATTGTTATATACAACACACATTTTGCGTGTTCTGATTATTTTTATGCGAAAATAGACAAAAAAATGACAATTTTAGAGTAAATTTGTTGGGGTAGGGATAAGTTTTATTGATGTATGATGTTTATATTACCTAAAAGTAGTCATTATTTGTAATGGTTGTAAAGCAAATATAATAAGCTTTCATTTGATACCTATTTTAAGCGATATTTGTTCGCTAGAAAATAATATTAGGCAAATGAAAGACAAAACTTATTCAAAAACGAAATTCTTCAAAGGTCCCTGTATTTGGTCTATTTGAAAATAAAATTTTGGTCATTTAAAATATGTTAACATCGTCTTAACATGTTTTATTTTGAAGAAAATAGATTGAAAAGCTAAAAACAATTTTCAGAATCAGGAATTGAGATGCACTTCGGGTTCTCTAGACCATCAAAATTACGCAATTCCAATGAAAATATCAGTTTTTTCGTCAATATTTCATTGGGGTAGGGGTACGTTTAATTGCGCTATGGAACGTTATAGTCATA
>MJUU01047454.1:18206-64643 GCA_002080025.1 Modiolus philippinarum | reverse complement strand
GGGGGGGTGCACGGGGGGTTATTCCAGCCCATGGACTACTAGATGTAATGAAATATATTGATAACAATGTTAAATCATTATATATCTAATTTACTATCTGATTGATAACCATAAATGTACCAAACACACTCTATCTCAGATAAAGCTAAATATTCGGAAGTTATGTGACCACGATGAAGCAAGATGTAGAACTTAAAACACCTCTCATACAAACGAAAGACAAACACGTTGGTTGGTTTAGTACTCAAATTAAAGTTAGTTTGTATGCTTTACTGTGCGGCTGTGCAATAGAACTAAGGAGTCTAACGGAAACTCAATTCATTTATGCTTATTTAAAAAATCATACATTTGTAAACGAGACATTGCGACAAAAACGTGTGAACGAAACGACAGGAAAAGATGACAGCTGTCAGAAAAATCAAACTGGAAAAACCGATGACTACATCCAAGGTCTTTCTTCCGATTGGAAATGGTACATAGAACTGGTGACATACGGTATTGGTTTGCCTGTCGTAGCAATATCTGGTCCGATATCGGATCAAATTGGACGAAAAGTGCTAATAACATATAATCTTTTGTTGACCACTCTGTCTGTGTCCGCTCGTACTTATATTATCTATGCAGACATTAATTTGTACTGGTATTTGATATGCTGTGGTGTTGAGGGATTAGCTGGAGGTCATTATAGCTTTTTCTTTGCTTGCAATGCCATGTTAGCCGATTGCACAAGACCAGATAAAGAAAGATCATTCATATTGACATTATATGAGGCTATGGTAGGAATAGGTATTTGTTCTTCTCAAATTGCAGTAGGATATTTGATTAAACTGACTAGCTTTACATACCCGTTCTTAATATCAGCTATTTTGACAGCATGCATTTGTTTCTTAGTATTATTCATTCTTGAAGAGAAACGCCAACCACAAAGGCGAGGTCCGTTTTGTTTAATATGGAAAACAATATGCACATTCTGGACAAATACAGATTCATTTTCAAATTCAAAAAGAAAATTGTTTTTGCTTTTCTTTCTTGTATTTGTGTTCCACCATTTCCCACATTCGTCCTACAGCACTATTAGAACGTTGTACATACTAGGGTCGCCATTTTGTTGGTCATCAGTTAAAATAGGATGGTATGGTGCGGGTGAATATTTTGCTGCATATGTGTGTACTATTTTTCTCTTAAAAATTTTAAGTGTATGCCTCAAAGACACATCTATAACGACATTAGGTTGTATTTCAAACGCTGCTTTATTCGTAATTATTGGATTTTCCGGAAGTGACTGGATGATTTACTTGGGTAAGATAAAATATGTACATTTATCATTCTTTTGAATACATTTTCAATCATCTTCTTAAACCAGGAATAAGGATGCACTCGACTTGCAACAAAAGTTTATCAGTTACCTGCCCAAGTTCGAATTCACTGGTTCCCCCCCGGGTATTCCGGCTCGCTGCACATAAAGAAACTGTCTGCTGTGATATATTTAAAATACCACTTAAAAAGGGCGTTTTACCCCATACAAACAATGCATTTATCTTCGAATTTAAAGGTGGCTTGCACAGACAAATTTTTAAAATATGAAAAATATTTTTGCATATATTTTTGTCACTAAGGTCTATGTCGAAAATTTGATTATGCTGTTGGCAATGTAATGTGGCTTTTTAAAACAAAATAAGAAAAACGTTTTGAGGGTTCAAGAAAGAAACATGTACTTTCGTTACGTTCACAATAGTTACTCTAAAGACATCAATATGTATTTAAATTTATACATTTTTATCAATTTATTGACAATCTGTATCAATACGAATATTTGTATAAATTTTATCTTCCTGCAGATAAGGAGTATCATTCGATATGTCACAATGCTTAAATGTTATTTTTCCTCTCCGTGTTAAACTTTTTTTTTGGCGTTAGGGTCCGGATTTAACACGTTTCAAAGGTCCCGTATTGAATCACCTCTACCATCGATATATAAATAACAAATACCGAAGTAAGAGTAAATTTGGAATCTGCATTCGACAAATTATATCTCTTCAGTTCAGATCGCATTAAAACATTTTGAAAACCATGGCCATTAACTGAACATTTGTACGTCTGAAACAGAACAAATAACCAAACAAATCTAAAGGAACAGCCAAAAGCAGCTAAGGATATACTATGCACGAGGGAGATACTTCCTAGTTTTATGCAAATCTTTCTAAAGTTCATGTATTGTAAGTTTCTAAAGCATGACCAGCAAATTAAAGATGTAGTTTCATTTTAATAAAGAGGGTTTACATTGTTTCACGTAATGATTCGTTTCTTTTCAGCCACCGCCATTGGAATCATGCGAGAATTACCAATACCTTTACTAAGAGCCACTTTGTCAAGAATTGTTTCACCTGATAAACAAGGTAAATTAACAACGAAAGGATATTGAGTAAAATGTACTGTAAACAAAGTCTCTACAAATACATGTAAGTTGTAAAATAGATTAATCTAACAACGCTTCAACGTGAGTTTTCAGCAATGCTTGACTCCTGCCTTATAGAAAGTTCAAGACGACTCCTAGCACCGGTTTGATCTGAATTCAATTCTTATAGGGCCTGTAAGTCTCGTACAATTTTGGTACTTCCTGGACCAAAAACTGTAACCGGAAGTTACATTTTAAACAAAGATATATGACGTTTCAAACAAAAATTTGAACGTCATAATCCTCAGACGTCATGTTTCGGCGGGAAACGTTTTCGAATTGCCGGTTTATCGTGGATTCTCGTGAGTCACATGACGAGACTTACAGACCCTATTGTCGAACAACGCTAATCTATGATGTTCGTTATCCATAGATGTGGATTGCAGTTACAATTAGGTATGAGGAAAGCTCATTGTTCAAAGCCTCTTTTTGACTTCAAGATGAAGTAAAACTAAAAGCATTGCCTCGTATCTGATTAGGCGTCGTCTTATGTGTATTTATTCACCTCATATCATTTCATTGTGGATCTAATAAAAAGTACACACAGATTTGTACTGATCAAGTGCAGATAATTATTTATCATTACATATCAAACAAGGCGATTATCTGCAAATAGTCAAAATTATATACTAATTGATATGTCTAGGTGTACTAGCTTTGGTTGTTTATTTATGCTTATGCGAGGTCATCAGTAGTTTCTTCGGGTATCAAATGTATTGATTCAGAGGTGGCAGTTAAAAAAAACCTTGGTACAATGTACAGTGCAAGTATACTAAATGAATCCTCGTTTCCGACTAGGCGATTTGTAGGCTTGCCGCGAATGCAGTCTTGTCCAAATCTACTTTTCCCTTCAAACACCTGTAGACGAGGAGCTTTAATTCCATTACATTAGATTTTGGTATTCCTTGGACGACAGCTCTACCATATAAGCGTAAGGAGTCCTTCGCTAGCGCAGCTAATGGAAGATGTTATAAACATGTTCCTGGCACGGTTATATAATTTCTATTTAAACTGTTTTACACACACAAGGGCTGCTATCTTGAAATTCCCGTATTATATACTAATCAACAAAAGAAATGTCCAATCGCGTTAATGTGGAAAACACTTTTATATTCACTTTAATTTATCAAGAACATCCTCAGCAATCTTAAACACAAGGTATAAATTAAGAGAACTTCCAGTTGATAGAATCGTGACATAAATGAGCATGTGAAGAAAGTCGAATGAATATTTTTTTTCAAACAGCAACAACGTTGACACACTGAATAATTGCCATTTTGAAAATAATCGATACTTCAACGAATTTTCGAAAATGAAGCTCAAACTTATTGAAAAGATCTGGCAGTTTTGACCACTTGAAGTATTTGTTCCAGTTTGATCTCATATTAAGTGAAAGGAGACTTTAGAAGTCATCACCAAGTTATCCGAAAAGCATCGATTACAAAAAAAATTGAATTCCCACTGAAAACGTCAAAACGCAAGGATTCGACCTTGACCTTATTCTAAATGTAAATTATTGTATATTGGATAGTTTACCAATAATATATTGATTTTATCAACGTGTTCCGACCACCACTCACCTAAAGTTAAACACCGAAAAAAAAATTGACCACTGCTTCGAAAAATGTCTTTCAATAGCACCGACTAAAGTTTGTCATAACAATGAAAATAATTTCACGTCTATTATCAAAAATGCATTGAATTTATCATAGCAGGTAGACGTTTCTTTTGGTGATTAGTATATATTTATAGATACGAATATAACTATTAAATTTTCAGATCCAGGAGGTTCTGTCGGATGGGACCCCTTCTCAGGATTTTTTCCCTCAATTTCTGGCAGAATTTATATCAAATATGGAATACATGCACTTCCATATTCGATCAAAGTTTGTTGCCGCTAGTGGTTCCATACAACACGTTGGCGTAAGATACAGATATGCTGACGATAAATCGTTTTTTCTGCTTATCCCCTCGGAAGCCTCTATCCGAAGGGAACAAGAAAAAAACATTCGGAATCTAGGATGCACTAATTCGCAATTTACTAGTATATTTTGTACATGTAAAGTTATATATTTATTGCTTCCTACCCATTTATGTTGATGGCGTGACATTATCGACTATTTTCCCTGAACAATGTTTCCGGCAATCAGGATGTGGACAAGGCTGTCCCGATCTTTAAATAAAAGCGTCACAAAATGCTTCAGACCAATGTCGCTAAAATTTCCTCGGAAGGTGACATCAAGATAAAGAACAACAATACAAGCGTTGTTCCATTGCTTGTTTTTCCAACGTATTTGTAGAGATTTTGTCTTATTTGCTTTTACTCCATATCCCTTCATTGCTTATTTCAGGTTGTTTTAATCCCTCAATTTTTTTTTGGAATTAAGAAAAACTTCAAGCATGACAGTTGGGTTCTTACTTACTTGCCTTCAAAAAATGATAAAGATATCTTTTACCATTACCCCATTTGTGCCCACCTTTCTATGGGAGGCTTGGATTGTCATCGCTTCAAATTTTCTAAGCAGCTGATAAAAATAAATAAAAAAACGAAATTGAATAGACGATATTCCTTTTTCAAATTTTTGGGTAATTGTCGACATCTTACCCCGAAACTACTAGACACTGGTACCTGACGTCAGTTGAGCGTAATCTAGGAATTCTCCTGTTTATTTTCTTGACCTAAAATAAATAGGTTGGAAATGACCCGCCTGGGATAAAATGTTGATTTATGACATGTTCGGCTTTTTTCAAATCATAAACAACTTTCATATGTTGATAGAAGAATTCATTCCCTTTGCCCTCATACAGCGGGACGCCATTTTTACCCCGTTTGACCTCTTTGGCCCGCAATTCTAATACCCGGAACGTTCCGGAATTGGACTTTTGGAAGAATGTTTATTAAAAAGGATATGAATATGTACAGCAGATCTGTTCAATTATTTAATAGGGATAATAACAAAGTTACCGACCAGATTTGAAATTGTATTTAGGTCAATCAAAAAACTGAATTTTTATTTATTTTTTTCATTTTGGCTTTTCTATTTAGATCCTTTTGGTTAATAGTTCTCTATCAGCTTTTACACGTTTTTCGGTTAATGGACTTCCATCTCAAATGATTTGGTCTGTACTGATGAGACATAAGTTGTCGAAATGCGCATATGAAGAAAAGGAATTAACAGTAACTTCGGTATTTTGCTATTTATTACCACTAGGCCGATGCCTCTGTTGGTGGACTGTTAGTCCCCAAGGGTATTCACCAACTCAGTAGTCAGTGCTTCGGTGCTGACCCGAAAATCGATTTCACTGAAACTTGCAATATCTAAATTTTATAAAAATTTTGTTTAAAACTAAGTAGTATCTCCCTCATGCATAGCACTGTCCTCAGCTGAATTTTGACTTTTTCATTTAGATCCTTTTGGTTATTTGTTCTCTATCAGCTTTTACACGTTTTCGATTAATTGACTTCCAAACGTTTAGATTTTATCTGCACTGAAGAGACAGAATGCGTATATCCAGAAAATGAATTAACAGTAACTTCGGGATTTTATTTATTTGTGAAAACTTCTCTTTTAAGGTTCCCTCTTTTCAAACATTTATGTATTCGAAGCATTATGCAAAATTGGTGGATCAACAGTATTCAACAATATGTACCACAAGACCAGGCCAATATTTAAAGGAATGACATTCTTTGTCATGGCAGGTTTTCCACTATGTGCAGCCATGATTATGATGTAAGTAAAAATCCAAAGAACACAAGTCCTTTCTTTGCTAAAAAGTCCTTTCCTTTTTGCTATTAAACATAAGAGTGACATTTGTTAAAATGGAGTTTGCTCAGCTTCTTTACTTATTTTTTTTATTAGCTAATTTATAAATATAATAGTAACGATGAGAGCCTCTTTGCCTATATTTGTATGTATATAACAAGATGGTGTTGGGTTTTCTTATTATTAATTTAATTGTAATTGTATGGTCCCATTATGTTCGACAAGAAACTACATTTTGTGAAATGCAAAGGCACAACCGTATATAAACTAGAAACTTGAGCATACAGAAAACCTGATCATTGAACTCGTACTTTAAATCATCCTTGACTCTGATCTGATTTATGATAAAAGGGCTGATTTTGATTTTCATTATTGATAACTTCCCTTCAATTAACGGTGACGTTCCTCTAGCTCCATATCTAAAAGCCATTAGCAGATCCAGGGGAGGGTTCAAGTGATGGAACTCCCTTTTATCTCGAAATCAGAATTTTTTGTACAAATTTACAAATATGGTTAAAAAAATCATTTGGAATCCCTTTTTTATGGAAATCCATCGGATCCAATCCCCTTTTTTCGAAGGCTGGATCCGCCGGTAAAAATTGAAATCCCAATTCTTTGTTTGACTTTTGACGACTTCAATGAACTATCACATCCAAACTTTATAATCAGGTTACAGATTCAAAAAAAATATCTAATACTTTTTTTAGAAGATAAACACATCTGTATCGAAATATGACGTTTCAAACAGCCAATTAATAAGTCCATTTTTCTGATAAAAAATCAAGGAAAGCTAAGACGTAACTTACATTCTTTATGAAAATTCGGGTATTAACAGGATATATTGGTTAAATCGGTATTTTTGCTTTTGGTTGTGGTGACATGCAATTTTTTACACATATACTGACCTTTCATCGATACTGCCAATATCTTTTGTTACGCAAGATGATTCTAAACCAAAGGCTCACGGAAGTTTTGATTTTGCTTCCTCCTCCGTAGTGCGACCCAACCTTGCATTTTACCTCCGTGGTGTACCCCTACTTTGCATTTACCTCAGTAGTGCGATACTACTTCTAGTAGACTAGGCTCCTTGAGCTTGTTTAACAGATTAGCGGCGAACATCCCTTAATTAACCCATTGTGTCTCATTCGAGTCTTTTTCAAGATAGTGGTCTTGCGTTTGCGCCTGTCCTGGGTCAGGAATTTGTTAAGCCTTTGTGTGGCTTGTCCTATTTCTGGTTGGTTTGCTTTATGTCTGTGGGAGTCTGGGATGGTGTTTGTTTCGCTGGGCTTGGTTGCTCTTTATTCGGGGACCGGCTCCGGCCTGCCGTTGGGTGTGGGGTTTTCTCACCGTTCGTTGGGGGTCTTGTGGTGGCTTTGGGTTGTTGTTGCTCCCCTTTGGGTCGTTGTCTCTTTGACACATTCCCCGTTTCCCTTCTTTTTTCTATTGTAGTTAATAATTTACCTGTATTAGGTATTTTTCATATCAGTATTATACTACGTGGGACACTTGATAGAGAAATGGAAGGTTTGTGGCCCATAAACCGGTTTGTCCGTACCTTTGGCATTTTTGAAGTGCGGCTGTCCAGAGATACTATCGTTGTTAACGTTTGTATTTTGTCTTTCATCTGCGTTTTTTATGGAATGTGGAATGTGATTGTAATTTTCAACCATTGTAGGTGTTTCCTCTTGTCATTTGTTACATGTAATAATTAACAATATACTTTAAAAAGGGGATTTAGCATCGAGAGAGAAGCTTAAAAGAACAATTACTGAAATAACAACAATCAGTTTAATACAATCAAATGAACTAACTAAACTACGATTTAGTCTACAGTCAAAGACAGGCATCAAGCATACTGTGAAACTATTCATGCCCAAAGTGACATAAATCACATGTGGATACTTAAAACTTCGAAAGATTCATTAGAAAATCTTAAATTACGTTCATTTTCTCAAATTAATTCTCTCAAAACATTTGATTTCAACACTGTATACCACACTTCCTCGTGATAAACTAAAAAGAAAATACCGAAGTCACTGTAGATTTACTCTCTGCATATAGCCATTTCGACAACTAATATCTCATCAGTGCAGAAAAAAATCAAAATATTTGAAATCCATAAATCGAAACATGTACAAAGGCTGATGGAGAACAAATAATCAATAAAGCCAAAATAAGCCAAGGACAGAGCTTGCATGAGGCAGATACTCCTTAGTTTAAAATCACAAATTAGAAGTATCACTCAGAAAGCCTTTTCTGATTAAAAAAATGTTGTATTAGGTTATAAATCCACTTTAAAAAACGATTTAATAGGAAAGATATGCTACAATGAAAAACAGGTGTGCAGTATGCTTGATTATCTTATTGATAATATATTTGTCACATTTGAAGGTGTTATATATCATCAGCAAGTGGCCTACCAATGTGCATTAATTGTGCACCTCTACTCGCAGACTTGTTTTTATACTCTTACGAGACTGAATTTCTCAGAAACTCGTAAAAGATCATAAAAAGATGCTAGATCCTTCAATCTCACTTAAAGATAAATTGACAACGTTCTTTCAATCGATAATGCACTTTTGCTGAATGCATTCCATCCTCCAGAACTAGAGATAAAGGAATGAGAGAAACCACCGCATCTATATCTTTGTTGGACTTCTTGAAGTTGACGAAAAGGTCATCTCAGTGCTAAAAGTAACGACAAAGGGGACGATTTTAATTTTAAGATATAAATTTCCGTAATATGGACAGTAATATTCCAGCTTCTAGTGCTTATGGAGTATATGTTTCACAGCTTATTCGTTACCCGAGAGCTAGCACAAATTATATAGAGATTCTCATTAGACATAGTTATCTCCGTGACCGCTTATTTATCAAGTCTTCAAAAAATTTCGTCTCATACGATCATTAAAAAGTTCTCTAACAGATATCAGTATATTGTGGAAAAATTTGAACACTGATTCAAGATACTTTTTTACGTTAATACCGGGATGATCATTTCTTTTAACTGTCTACGACCTTTCAATGGCAATTGCTTCCAGTTGCTACCTGACGCTACCGCAAGGGAAGGGGAGGTTTGTCCTGGCCATAAAACTGGTTTAACCCACGATTTCCTATGAAATACCTGTACCAAGCCAGGACCATTGCGGTCGACAATTCTAACGGTAGTTTCCACCTGATTTTTCTTTATGTCTCATGGACTTCGGCTCTTGACCACTCTGTTCGCTAATTTTGTTTTTATCCCCATTTCAGAATTCCAATTTTCAGATTACTGATCAACTGGACAGGTGATACTTAAAAACTTGGGGTTCAAAAATGCAACACCAAATATATCTGTTAAACAATAAACTTTTCCCTAATCCAATTTATATATTTAATGAAAATTAGGGAAGGAAAACGATATTGATTTATAAATAGACATGTCCCAAGGCCATTCAAAGATAGACAGGTAAAAAACTATTATACAACCACTTTTGATGCAAAGAACAATTTGTATGTGTAGAATATCATCAATACTATGATGTTTGGAGTAGACAACGCTTGTTACTGTTGCAAAACGGTGACATCCGTTCGTTATTGATTTGTTTTAAAGAAAATATTATTTTTTTTTGTGCACTAAATGTCATACCCTTCAGCACATGTACCATCCGTCTTTTCTTCACCCGTCTCACTTCTTCGATTATCCGACCGGGGATAAATTTCCAAGAAATACCAGGTTATATCCATTAGACCTGTATCGAAACATATATAGCTTCTACAACGAAAAACTAAGTTTCTCACATCGAGTTTAATCAAGTTTACAAATGTTTGAAAACGAGGCTTGCCAAGTTTTGAAACATTATAAAGTTTATTTAATAAGAAGTGAGAAATTTCATAATTAACGTGTTTATTAAGTTGTAGAAAATGTTTCTCTAATGACTGAGAATTATGCTCCGAATAGATTTGGTGGGAAATTTCTCGTGAGTTGTTCTCTCCCTAGAGATTAAAAATATTTTTATCACACTGATATTTTATTTTTCAGATTTATAATATGCACACAATCTCTAACGATATCTTCAGAAATAACAGTAGAAGATCCAGCTATACAGACAAAGGAAAATCAACAAAATATTACCTAACAATCTCACTCATACAAAATATCCGAAAAAAGTTTGCTTTTTATATATCAAGGTACAAATTTACTTGATCATTTTGTGTTGTTACTAAAATTGATATGGAAAAATACACTTTGTCTCGAATGATTCTGATGCGGTATCGATGGTATCATACATTTATTCTGAATAATGCATTTTTCGCCCGAACAATAGTTTAAAACTTACTAATGGATCAGTTAAACAATTAAACAATTATTTGTATAAAAATTAGAAGCAAAACGTGACTTGTATTTTCCTTATTTCAAAGAACAACAATTTTGCTATGTCAAATAGCCATATTTCCCATATTGGAAATCTTTGTTAATTTAAGTTAGGGACCGACCATTTAACTTGAGGGGTTGGGGCTGTTTTTCCGAAAAAATATTTTGAAGCTGATTTCAAGTGAAAAAAAATATTTTGGCTGCAAAAGTGATGAAAAAAAATATTCTGAATGAAGCTTTCTGCCCCCAAAATAATGCTAATTTTGAAAAAAAAGTTAAAACAAGTTAAAGTAAGAATTTTCTGTCTAGAATAACAAAACCATAACCACCCCCTTTTCAAGTTAAATTATCGGTCCTTTATTACTTAAGTTAAATAGGTATAAAATAGGTTTACTTCAAGATGAGGAACGACAATAAAATTCTGTTCCATTAATTTGTTTTACCATGATGCATTTGTCTCATGTACATTTACTCTATATCCCTTTATTGCTTATAATTCAGTTTTCTCAAAACAATTAGGTAGCCAGAGTTGTTCCAGTTTGACTGATTCTCCGATCAGACATTTCCTTCAAGTGACTCAATTCATTCTGCCTCAAAGTTAAACTTATTTCTTTCAAATTAAGCGATATTAAAATTATTCTGAACCCCAAATACAGGGTACGATTTCCCCATGGCACATTAAGCATGTAGCACTTTCATTAGAGACACAAATTAAGAAATAATTCATGGCAGGTATATGGTTATTGGAAATTTAAACATGGACTGGGCCTTTAAATTCGAATTTAACCCATATAGTTATCAAATGACAATAACCATATACCTGTCATAAATTATTTCGATTCTAATACTAGTATGACAGAAAATGGAATTTCCATTCTGAAGTGACCCGTTTCCTTTGCTGTCTATCCATGACATCACATGTCACTCTGTTTTTTGAGAGTTCACACTGTTAGTGCTTTGTGTTTTAGTGTTGTATATGTAGTGTTCATTTTTGTGGGCATGTGGTGTCTTTGGTCTTCCGGCTTCTGGTATGCTTGCCTTTGCCTTGTCTCTAGACTTTGATTTATGCAATCTTGTGCTTTGTTCCTTTGGTATTCTACTGCCGTTGTCTTGATCACAATACACAATCTGGTTTTCAAACAGATGCAAGTTTAAAATCCAAATCGGAAGCAAAACAATACACATTTACGGGCCTGAATGGAATGATTAAGTAAAAAAATGTTCTTAACATTTATTTTCTCAACAAACTAAAACGAAAAAAATTGAAATCATGGTTTTTTTTGCATCCCTTTTACTCTTATTCCGATTCAATAAGCGCATGTGCAAAATATATGGTTAGAGTATTATACTGGTTGGAGATTAACAAGAGCCATGTTAGAATAGCAAACAAAACTTATAGCACAAGACGACTTTGAGTGTTCTCTTTGTGAAATAGTAAACGTAGGGGAAATCAAAGATAGGTTGAACAATCGTATGTGCGGACACAGATACGACGTGAAAGATAACAAACCTCGACGTGCTTACGCACATTTCAACCAACCAGACCACGCGATCGTAGATAAGGAAATGGGATTATCGAAAATATTCTTTATGAGGCAAACAACGTACCTTTAGTAGACCTTACCGTCTTCAAAGAGAAAAGTACTGGAAAAGAGCTGGGAACAGCAATACCCCTTGATTGCAATGATAATATACTGAAGGTAATCTTCCAAGCTCAGAATGCAGTTTTTTGAAAGTGATAAATATACAATATACGTACATTGTCGGAAAATATAAAATTTATTTGACGAGCTTTAGAAACAGGTAGAAATGCGAGGTTTACCGAGCATTTCTCGCCTGTTTCGCAGCGAGTACAAATAAATTTTATATTTCCGACAATGTACGTATATTGTTTTTATCTTGCAATCATTTAAACCCTATTCAAAAATGCATTTTCTTTTCGAAGCGGGACCTTGAAGACAGTAAACAACTTCGGCCATTTTGGTATAATCCCTGACGTCATAAGAGAATTTACACTGTGACGTCAAAGTATTCGAGGTTTTTAAACCAGTCGTCTGTCTTTTCTTGGTTGAAAATCGCGAACCGGTTACCAGTCTACCCTACGAATACGAAAAAAAATATTCGTAGGGTCGTATTCGTCTAGTAAATACCACCATTGCAGGATAAATATCTTCATTGGATAACAAACAAAAACACATAGGAGCTGATGCAGGCATTTTACTGGTCCACATCTGCATTGGGTTCCAATGAAAAATATTCTACCATTTATGAATACATGGAATATGTCAATAGGTATAATTTACATTTTTACTAAATTTGACTTCTTTGCTACTTTCAAAAATGTCATTCATTCTACTTAGTATGTTTAGATTCATCCGGTACAGACCGATATTCTCTAGAATATAAATTAACAGCTATCGTTATGGACATTTCCAACACAAGACTGTTGAGTCTTATACCCACATCAGGAATCAAACCAGAAAACGGATGATTTCTTAAAATTCACTTTGCTGATAAAGGATGGACGCTATTAATATATCCAACATTCTTCGCAACAAAACAGTGAAATCAAACATTAGCCCTTATTGTTAAGACTAATCTGTCCACTTACCTCGTATTCCTTCATTTTTCAAACCTATTGTAACTAACATTGGAATCACAAACGAGTATTCTGCTTTATTTCCAAATCAATAATTTTAATGCCAAACCGACTCAGGCTAGGAAATGATTGAAACAAAACAATCGATATCGAACTCTCGATTATACGAGGTAGAAATGTTATTCCTTGGAGCGTTTACTACAAATGCAAAATTATAAAAGTTATTTCCATTGAAAAAATATGAATATTTTTCATTCCTACATTTTCAATTTTATGTAAAAAGAATGTGGATTACCTCAGGTTAACGTAAAGATGCACATATGATGCAAAAAAATCGAAATAAAAGATCAATTTAGTGTCTCTCTTTAAAAGTAGATCCCTAAAAAGGCCATTATTTGATTTCGACCAAAATTTGCATGTGCAAATTTTTATGTCCGCCCCTATACCGTATCTCCAGAATAAAGGTTCAAACACGATCTAATTTTTATTTCCCATATAATATTCTTTTTGAGGTTCCGTTCAGGCATTAACTTTGATTATTACATACTAAGTAGAAATAAAAGCGTTTTTGCATGATCAATACGACCGGAAGTAAACTGTCCATATTTTCACACCCAAGGAAAATAATAGGCTATTTTATGCTCCTCGTGCATCTCAGACAAAATAAACGACTTCCGGTCCATATTGGCCTGGGCTAATAAACGACTTCCGGTCCATATCGGCCTGGCATTTCCAAACGTCGGAAGTATGTAATAAAAAGTTTAATACATGTGCATTTCCATATTGACCTGATTATCATCCCTCGACCCATATTGTCCCTCGACTTCGTCTCTGGCCAATATGGGTGTCTCGGGATGATAACCAGGCCAATATGGAAATGCCCATGTATTAATCTGTATATAAAAACGAGACTGTCAACAAACCACACAAAAACAATATCAAATTGTACCTAGCAATAATTCTCTTCAAATACTTATTTACAAGCGTAAGGAAATCTAAAAACCAAAGTAAAATTCATAAGGTAGTACATGCTTCTAAAATTGCCCTGTATCTTTATTTCAAAGTGAGCACATATCATCCACGAGCTAACAACATAATAGAACGTCAATTTTCTCACTACTTGAGGGGGTATATCTGGGGAATGGGGAGATAACTCTGTTTTTAACTTTTCTAATACTTACATAAATAAAAATAATCATTGCGATATGTATAATTAAAATTTTTACACAGAGCAAATAAATATTCATTTTGTCATGAAAACAACCATCCAACACCCAGTTATTCATATCGAGCGCATTTACTCTACATTTTTTTCAATGACATATAAAAATAATAAAAATTTGTAAAAGTCATATTTCTTGCAAGGGAGATAATTTAAAGCTTATATATTCATCATTTTTATCTATTTTTACAACAATGTACACAGTTTATACCGAATTTAGAAAAAAATGGAACGGTAGCAATTTCTGAAATTTAAATATCTCTTACATAACCTATTTTTCGTTTTATTCTAAGTTTTTGGCAAAAATTAAACGACAAAATTTTTTGCAAAGAAGCGTTTAATACTAATCAAAATAGACTAAATTCTCAGCCTATACTGTTCAGAACAACCATGCATTTCAGTTCAAACTATAAATATTTACTAACATTATTCATGATCACTTTTACATATATTCATACTACAGAATTTTGCATTTGAAATAATTTTATATCCAATAAAAAAAATAATTAGAGCTGATTGTATACACCAGGATCAAGTCCTGAATAGACCAAATAATATGAGGAAACGGGGTATCTTTGAAGACCACTAGACAGAAAACAGGACGATAAAAATTGTTGAAAATTGCTAAAAGTCAACAGGGACATATGTAGTTTCAATACTGAAAATATTAAACAAATTAAACGAGTGGAAAATTTTAGGCTTACCCAGGTCTACCCCTTAAAAACGTGAGTCAAGTGGATCCTGAAATGGGCCATATTCAGACATCAATTCCATATGGTTTATACGATATATAATTGTTTATTATACCTCAGTATATGAACGTCACTACTAAAATTTCTAGAATAAAATTACTATTTTTCACCTTGTCTAATTTTGTAACCATTTACCGGTCAATAGTTTCTCAGACTATTGACCTGCAGTGTGGATATTTTTATTTTGCTTTCCTATTGGATAAAAAAATGACGATAAATCAGAGTGCTCTGACATCATTGTTTCAAAGTGACAACTCTAAACTAGCTATGCAAATTACAGTGATTAGTTTTTACTTTGCACCAGAATAAATTTTGTAATTGCTATGAATAAAAAAGAAAGGAAAATACTGGTCTGGTAATTAGAAAATTAATGTTCAAAGATGATTTTAAAAAATTGTAAATCTTGTTCTTTGGTTCTATGGTAAATATAATATTTACGGACTGCACGTTCATTATGCATTCCCATTTGATAAAAGTTATGTTGATAATTCAGAATGCTCTGACATCATTGTTTCCGAGTGACAACTATGGCATGCCGTTTTTATATTTATTCAATTTCAAGATATCTTATTTAATATATAAGATATCTTTATTAGTTTATCAGATATCTTATTTAAATTGAAGTTAATAAGATATCTTATTTAATTTATAAGATATCTTATTTAGTATATAAGATATCTTATTTAATATATCAAATATCTTATTTAATAATCAAGATATCTCAATTAGTTTATAAGATATCTGATTTAACTTAACAAGATATCTTGAAAGTGGAATAAATATAAAAACGGCGTGCCATAGACAACTCTGAACAAGCTATGCAAACTACAGTGAACACTATTCACTTTGCAGCAGAATAAATTCTGTTGATGAAAATAGATGTAATTGTTTATATTTAAATAAGAATACAAAAATGTGGGAACAGAATCCTAAAAATAAAAGCACTATTATTTAAAGATAATTTAAAAGTTGTAAACATTGCGTTTTCGGTATAATAAAACACATATAAACTGTTTATTTGGCAATAGCAAGTTTGTTGTCCCTTTGACCGTAATTATTGACATCGATTACGCCTCGGCCAATAATCAGGGTCTCGAGGACAACAAACTTGGTATTCCCTCATAACCAGTCAATAAGTATAAAATATTGAATATCAATATCCACAAATAGTCTCGCCAATTGCAATAGCTTTCAAAACGTTCATTCGGGGGATCCGGTCTTTGCAAAGAGTTTTCAGAAAAGGGAGATCGAGGCTGCTTATTTTCAATATTATTAATCTTGCCTAAAATTTACAATTTTTTCCCCAGAGAAAGATTGTACCCCGGACCCACGCCTACGGATATAATCAACCAAGTGGGCTACGAAATTCCATTGTTATCACCATCGAAGTGTTTCAGAAATGAGCGGACATTTTTAGTTAAATTCATTTCTATCCGGATTTGACATGACTGTTTTTTACTTTTACTCTGGATAGACCTATATAATACGAATCTAAAGTATTTGATTTATTTGAATTAGATAGAGTTGGTGAATATATTCCTTATATTTTGGACTATTAAACGAAAGTCATATATAGCGAAGTTTAAGTTAAAGGGTTGGGCTTAATGATTTTCATATGTTATCCGTTGTAAATACTGGCCTCATACGTGGGAAGAAAAGGTCAGCTAAAAGTGGTGCACAGTTAGTTCCCATGGGAATCCAGATGTATGTTGAAACACACGGCATCCAAATTTAACCCCCAAAAAAAAATCAATCAAAAATTTTAACACCTTGATTACGTCATTCTCAGGGTATTTTTTGCATGAATTACCATTTAACATTTTTCATTATCCATCTGATAAAGGGAAATGCACTCAAGTCTACTTCTCAAAAGATACAGAGAAAAGATATTTTATCTAAACATACAGATACTCAAAAAATTCCACAAAATGAATTATTTCCTTCAAAATTAGTATAAGATTTGACTGAAGTTGATATAAAGCATCCTTTAAAAAAAAGATACGAGGAAACACATTCAATGGTCGAAAATTACAATCACAAGCCACAATCCACAAGCAAACTTCACAAGAAAACACACAAATAAACTCAAAAGACAAACGTTAACAACGATAAGAAATCGGGTTTGCCTTACTTAGTGCCGGTACTAGCAGAAGCAAGCAGTACACCTCTCCTCTCTCTAAACGGTTTCCTGTAGTATTATAATATTAGAATAAGAGCCAACCTCAAGACAACTACCTTGAAAAAGAATAGAATGGGGAAAAATAATTTAGAAAGATGTGTCAGGGAGTGTTTTAGTCCAATCTGCCATCTAGCTCAGGGAGTCTATTCTGCTGGTAAACTCTTTCATACCACAGAAGAAAAACCTATCTTACCTCCCGGTTCGGTAAAGAGTCATCATTTATTTCAGTAAGACATCGGCAGTATAAGTGAGGAGCTATTATTAAAATATCAATACTTCTAACATTTCCATTGCCATTCAATTGAGATATTTCTGAACGAAAGCAGTCTTCTGCTATTTCCTAGACAGTTCCTTCGCACTAAAGCAATAATTCAAAGAGAAAAAACGGCATATTAGAAAATGACGCTCAAATACTGGAAACAAAAATAAACGGACAAAAGATGTCTGGAAAAACAACTGTATAAAACTTTCTAGGCATGAGTGTTAGAACCTCAAATGCTATAACATGTGACGTTATGGATAGAAAAAAGAAAGAAAAGAAAAACAAAAATATTCATGGGAAAACATAGATATTCTTAAGTATAGTCATTTCTGACGTCTGTAAGAATCACTAATATGTAACCGAAGATATTTTTATGTCACAAACGAAAACTGTTTTAAGAGAAAAAAACACAAATAAAGAGCAATAATTATCTAAGTTGTACCTGCCTGTACAGCAGATATGGTGTAGATAACCATCCCGTTTCAGTTAGAGTAAATATAAATTAATAGACGATTTTTTGGGTAATTGTCGACATCTTACCCCAAATCTACTGGAAACTGGTACCTGACGTCAGTTGAGCGTAATCTAGGAATTCTCCTATTTATTTTCTTGAGCTAAACTAATTTGGTTGGAAATGACCCGCCTGGGGTAAAATGTTGATTTATGACATGTTCGGCTCTTTTTCAATCATAAACACCTTTCCTATGTTGATAGAAGAATTTATTCCCTTTGCCCTCATACAGTGGACGCCATTTTTACCCCGTTTGACCTCTTTGACCCGCCATTCTAATACCCGGAACGTTCCGGAATTGGATTTTTGGAAGAACGTTTGTTGAAATTCGAGTTAAGAGGTTCATGGGGTCACAAGGGAACCAAATAATCGTTACTTTTTCACATGCTGTAAATATTTTTTATTGAATATATGAATTATTTAGTAAATTTTCACAAAATATGGTACTCAAATATTTAAGAATGATCTGATAATCAAATTATCATTGAAAAATCGCCTGGTCCACAAAACTCAAAATAATTAGATTGTCAAGAAACCAATAAAAAGCGCAGTTAAAGTTTGAGTTAGAGTTTTAGTTCGAGTTAAAGTTCGAGTTACACTCTGAGTTATCATTCCAATCATCATCGAGTTAAAGTTTATATTTAAGTAAACTCGATACCATTTATCGAGATACCGAAAAATCTAGATACTTTAAAAATGCTTTTTTCAATGATGACAAGGGATGTCCAGATCCCGGGGTCCAGAAACAAATGTTTATTACAAGAAAGGAGTTCAATGTCCCAGACCCCCATTTTATTACTCTTAATTAAAATCCCTCATCTATATAAAAGTATCAAGGAAACAAACTATTAAAATAAAACTCGACTTTTGCAACTTATATCTTTTCTCGAACTGAGAACTTGAACTCAATCGGTAATTCGAACTTTAACTCTTACTCGGTGGTTATCCACACCCAAGAGAACTGTGAGTAGAAAATACAAAGGTCCTCGGATATAAAAATTGATTCCATACAGAGACCAGGCAAAGATAGCAGAAGAACGAAGACTTCGGACATAAAAAAAACATACAACATAAAAACATAAATTTAAAACAAGAGTATTCAGTGTGAACCCTCATAGAAACTAAAAACGATACCACGTCATCCAGAAGGGTAAAATTAAAAGTATTAGATTGTGATGTGTAAGACATAGATTAGCTTCTGTGCAATGAAAACTGTTTAATTTAAGTTAAAATGAAAAGATTTCTCATAATAAGAAGACGTCAGAACAACCAGATGCCGTATCTTAAACTCGAAAACATTATGTGTCAAAATTTCTCTTTTCCACCTGAACTAATACAGAACGGAATTTTTCTGGTTTATTTTGTTTCTACCTATCTAAGAGACACGCCGATTTTTTACTTTTACTTGGTATTGGTTAACCCCACCCCATTCGCCACCTATTGGCAAATAGAAAGATTATGCAATAACTAATTTTTCTACCAATTTTCATGAGTATTTATTAGGGATGTAAACGAGTACTCGAATAATCGAGTATCGCTCGGAAGGTACGAATATCGAGTGCTTAATTGGTACTCGAATACTCGGCATTAAAGTTGTCATTCTCTTTGTTAATACGCCTTTAAAGCATAATGCTCTGAAATATGGATATTTCAGAGCATTACGCTTCAAAACATAATAAACTTGTTACTGCCCCTAGATATATATACAGTTAACTAACATATATTGATCATCTAAAGAAACGTGTAGTCAGTCTATCCTACGTAAAATTCAAAAGCAAATATCTCCCAAAATACTTTTTTTTTATCATGTTAAATTTGTTGCATGCAATTTCTGTATTAACAAAGACAAAAAATCTGAAAAAAGCGAAACATTTTTGAATTTTCAATTTCTTAAAAAAAAGAAAAAAATAACAGAAATAAAAAAGAATACCTTTTCACCCCCTCCAAAAAAAAATGAAAACTGGACCTTTTGTCGTAGTAAGTGTAAGACATGAGCAGAAACAACTCTGTTGGTAGCTGTAAATAAAACAAACTTTTAACATATCAATTCTTGACAGACCTTTCTTTTCGTACACATTAGGGCAAATTTGTTTTAGGAGAGGACTAGTATAGGCTTTGCCTGTTGTCCAATCCTTTTGATTTATTCAATAAGATATTTGAAATGAAATGAAATTAGTTGCTTTAAAATAAATTTTATTTGACGAAAATCGATTTACTTTTGAAAGTAAAATGATACATACGAGGGATCGATTTAAAGAAACATCATCACGGTAGGTACATGTAGCTGAGCAGAAAGATTGTTACCTAAAGACACATTTGCGACTCAATAGTGCTTTTGAATAAATCGGCAGTTTGGTCATTTTTTAAATAACTGAAAAGCCAAAAATTAACACTTTGTGATTAAATAATATTCTTTACTGAAAAATTATTTGATTTCAACTGTGTTGTCCCCCCGGTGTTTATATAGGCGTTAATTGTGTTTTAAACAATTTAATTAATCAAACAAGCGTGTTACTAAACAAAAACAAGTTGTTTAAGAAAAACTTGTATATAATTTCGCTTTGATTGATGTTATTTAATCAAACCTTTAATTGGCTATATTGGTGCACAAAATAGTTATGCGTTGGTGCCCATGTTATGGCATATGAGCAATATTGTAGTAAGTAAAATATTATTGAATCATTAGAATCTTGAAGTCTAGTAATTTTCGTTCCAAAAGATCACCGAGTACTCGAGTGTATTCGAGTATTGAATCCGAGAACTCGAGTGGCATTTTTTATACATTTTGACATCCCTAGTATTTATATATCTTATTGAGAGCTATTATTATTATTATTATTATTATTATTTTGAAATATAGAGTTTTGCACTAAATGCACACTCGTCAGATAAATTCATTTTGAATCAAGAGTTGCCGCGCATTGGTCGAATTTTCTTAATTGCTAAAATAGTTAAGCAAGTAATAACAGTCGTGTTGGTGTTGTACTCAATACTGTATGAATACATGTGTAGAACAAGAAATAATTTTACAAAACGGATCTCTTTAAAATGGATCTTTTACGTTATACTGATACGATTCTCTGTTTATATCAAGAGTTCCCGTATGGTAGGAAAATTCAATAATTTGCGAATGCGTAATCCCAACAGAAATACGATCACAACCAGTTTTGACACCCTCGGACTCTGGGAACGGTTCCATCTCCAAACAAGAAAGAGCCCATATCTCGAAACTCCCAAATTCTCGCGAATCCTGAATATACCAATGGGGGTTATATCAAAATTACCGAACAGAGCTGTCAAGAGTCGAAGTCCATGAGACAAAAAGACAAATCAGCTGGGAACAACCGGAAAAAATTGTCGACCGCAATGGTTATGACTTATGCACAGTCACTTCAAAAGAAATGGATGGTTAAACTGGTTTTATGGAGCGCCAAACCCCTCCTTCCACTGTGGTAGTGTCCGGAAGCAAATCAACAGCAATTGATTTTGAAAGGTCGTAGACAGACAGAAATGATGATCCCAGTATTAAGTAAATATGAATCTTGAATCGGAGTTCGGATCTAAACATCAAATTTTTCCACAAATGACTGATATCTGTTACAGAACTTTTTAATGGTCGTATGAGACGGAATTTTTTAGGCCTTAATAAGGCGGTCACGGAGATGACTATGTCTACTGGGAAAGTGTCGCGTAACGAATCAGCTGTGAAACAACATACACTCCGTAATCAGGGGAAGCTGGAATATTACTGTCCATGTTAGGGAAATTGATAATTTTGAAATTAAAATCGTCTCTTTTGTTGTTAATTTTAGTACTGAGATGACATTCGAGATGCAAGTTCAAAAAAGATGGAGACCTAGTGGTTTCTCTCGTTTCTGGCGGATATAATGAAATCCATTTGGCAAAAGATGCATTATTGATAGAAAGAACATCATCAATATATCTATAAATGATATTGAAGGATCTAGTATCTTTAATACTATGATCTTTTATGAATCCCTGAAGAAATTCAGTCTCGTAATGATAAAAAGTCTCCACTTAGAGGAGCATCATTAGTGCCCATTGGTATGCCAGCTGGCTGTTGATATGTAACGTTACAAATATATTATTAATTAGAAAATCAAGCATGCTGCACACCTATTTTTTATCGTAGCATACACTGACTTAAATCAAAGGTGGCGAATGTTAAACTACTCTTTTTACCTTGTTTCATCAATTTTGACAAAAATGTGCAACTTTTAATGTTTCCTAGAGAAAGGCGGTACCACCCTCGGAACCCCCTCCAACCAATGCCTTTGATTTCTACCCTTTGTACAATCCCTCCGAATAATAAATTTCGACTTCATACATCAAATTGACGCTTCTGCAGTAAAAAAGGTAGATATAGGAAAATGAAAGGATATGGAGTGAATGTACATGTGACAAAAACGCACACGATATATAGAAAACTCCAGTTTATCAAGGACAGGGCTTTTATTCCTGTCTACATACCTTTTTCCTAATAGGAAATGTAAAGCATATTTAGTTAGGAACCATACTGAGTAAAGCCAAAAATACACTGAAATGAAGAGATGAATTGTAAAGATACTCACATTTTTGATCGACAACATTTTTGTCGAATTCGGAGGTTTTTCAACAAACAATAGGGATTGTAATGTGAACAAATTGTGATGCACATGTAGCTGACTTTTTTCTTTATGCCACTAAATAAAATTTTGCTTATACAGAGTAGGTAAACACAACTCGTCAAATACTGACAACATACATGTACTTGCTCCCTTTATAATCCAAAATTTTAAAGAATGTTTACATCGAATAAACATCAGTGAGCTTGAAAGACACCTGATACAACCAGATATGACTTGACCCTTGTGTTAAGAATTGATAAAAATGGACAGCGGAAATCTCGATTATATGACAAACGTGATGATTTTAACTTCCCCATTTTAACGTTCCCTTTCTAGGCAGCAATATAAGCGTATATTTCACAAACTATTCGCAACATAGTGACTTTTGTTAAAAGATCAAAACACTATCTCTAAAACTGCATACTTTGATACTTTCATCCCGACAAAAATTCTACAGTCGTCATCACCGAAATGTCTGTTTCACAACTGAGAACGGATATTTTCAGCTAGAATCACTTTTAATCGGATTTTACATTACTGTTTTTTTTTCACCTCACCCTGGATTGATTTACCTAGTTTGACTAGCGCCTTATACAGAGCAGACCATCCTTACTCCTACGTGTACGGAGCACCTGATGTCACTCTCGTTTAGGTCCGAATGTTATACTGTATTTAATTCTGAACATGGCGAATTTGGTTAAATAGTTTGTCGGAATATCTTTAGGACAAGAAATATTAGAACATTAATTTAATTTTGCTGCAGGTTTCCAAGTTAAAAGGGGATTACTGATCATGAAACAATGGCAGTAGGACATCGGCGGTATGGTTATTTTAAAAACCAAAGTCCATAAACATAGCAACAAGAGAATACAGTTAAAGACAAAAAAAAAGACATGAGACGGCCGCAAAGCACAGAATTAAAAACAACATTCATAAGTTACTTTCAGTATGAACTCCTTCAAAAACCGGTTGTGATATCAGGAGCTCCGGAAGGGTAAGTATATCCTGCACTGCTAACGACACCTATCACACGAATAGTGAGGCACATATTGTTTTGAAGATCTATTTGTTGGCTTATTGGTTGGTATCATTTTCAAACGAAATCAATTTAAATCCATGATGCGTTATACGTGTCTATTTCTCAAGTAGTACCAAGGTAAAAATTTAAAAAGCCTTTATATATCTCTTTATATATCTCTTTAGCATTTTCAAACACATTATCAAGAGCAAATTTAACAGAAAATCAGTAGCTTCACTAACGAATACAAAACTAAAATTTTTCAGAATGATAAATAGAAGAAAATACCAAAAACTAAAGCACTGACATTGTGAACTCAATCTAATTAAAATTCGATGTCCACACGAATACCGAAGCAAAAAGAAAGGAAGGGGAAATTCCAATATCAAAAATTAAAAAATACGTCAATTCCTAACCAACACGAAGTGAGACAACATGACAAATACAAAACAAAAATCAAAATGAGCAAGAACGCCACAAAACTAAACCACAAGCATTGTGAACCCGTTCTTAAATTAAAGGTATCATCAGGTGTTCCGGACAGGTTAGCATGATCTTCACAAGTGGTAACCGTGAAACGTCCTGTTTTGTCAAAATCGGTGTTTGTCAGTCCGGTAACTCTTTAATTTCAAGCTGAAATGGATAAATTTGGTGTAAATATTACTAGAGATTTTGATTATTTAGATCATTTATACCATCTATATAACGTAAGCTGAATTAAAGGACTGGGCTAAATGTTTTTTCTGTGTTAGCCCTTGTAAAAACTTTGCCAAAAGTAAATTTTTTAAGGAAAGATCAGCTAACAGCGGCACTAAGTTACTTCCCATGGGAATCCCGATTATCTGTTGAAAAACGCGGCCTCCAATTTCAAGAAACATTTTTTTCAATCATAAATTTTAACATCCTGATATCGTCATTTCATGAATTTCCTTAAGATACACTGAAATGCACTCAATTCTACTTCCCTAAATATACGGATATTTTTTTTTCACAAATTAGATCATTTCCTTTAAAACTAGTATAAAATTTGGTGAAATGATATAGAGCATCAATATAAAAAAAACAATCACATGCTACAATCAATAAAGAAACTTCACAAGAACAACACATTCACAGACAATTTTCAAAAATCTACAACAGGAAATCGGGTTACAAATGTAGCCTTACTTGGTACTGGCACCAGTAAAGCTAGCGGTAGTTTTGCACCGGTTTACGGGTAGCCAAAACCTCCCCCTTTTTATACCGAATAAGCCAATACAGGTCAAGGTAATTAAAGTGTCAAGGAATGCTCGCCGTTAATCTGCCACTACGGCAGATAATCAATCCCAACACTTCCCGAATGGTTTTGTAAATAGCCATGTATTTCAATGGTATCAGGGAGAGGTAATGTCTAATGACAAAATCAGTAAAAATATCAATACCTATAACATTTGCTTTACCATTTAACTCGGTTCTTCTGAACGAAGAAAAATTTTATTATTTCAAGATTTTTGTTTGCATCAGAGCAATAAATCAAAAAGGAAAGAAACAGCATAATGAGAAGAACAAAAGAGTCTGGAATTACATCTATATAAAACATTCGAGACAGTCGCTGCAAATGCTGCAACATGTGACATTATGGACACAAAAGATGTGAGAAAAAAAAAGAATACATTCAGGGAAAAAAAACCCAGATGTTCTTGGTGGGATAGTCATTTCTGAAATACTTTCTTATTTAAAGCATTGCAACATTATTTGTAACTCCATGTTGCATGTTATCTTAAATTGTGAAATATGATGTTACAAAGGAGTTTCTCATGTCACAAAAATATATTTTCAAAAACATAGCACAATTATTTCAATGGTGAACATTTAAGTTGCATATGATTGTATAGAAAAAGAGCGGGGTTGATATCTGTCGAGTTAAAGTGAGAGTTACAGTCAGACTTGAAAGTTCAAATTACAGATCGAGAAAAGAGGTTCCTCGTGAGGGTTACTGGGGAACCAAACAATCATTAACTTTTGTACATGTTGTCAGCAAATACTTACTAAACATATTATGCTAATTCTAGTTTTCACAAAATATGGCAATTGAATAATCAAAAATGGGGTATGATTGTCATTGGAAAATAACTAGGTAATCAAATAATGATAAAACAACTTCCTAATTACCAGGTCGTTAAAAACCTTATTAGAAGAAGAAGTTGACTTTTGAGTTGAAGTTGCAGTTTTGGTTAAGGTTGGAGTCAAACTCAATTATCATTCGAGTTAAATTTTACATTTGAGTAGCTCGAGGATTGGATATGATTTCATTTATCGATTTTATTATAGAAATACTTAAAAAATATTGTCATTTATGGCAAATGATATCCATTTTCAAGTAAGCATTTCAAGTAAGGAGTTCCATGTCCCAAACCATCCCAATTTATGGATTATAACTTTTATAAGCATCCATGATCTACATGATAAAATCATATATCGGGATTTATAGAAAATAAACCACACTTTGTAAACGGTGTACTGTGCCTTTTAGATATAACCAGTGTCCTTGATAAAATATGCATTCATAGAAAAAAGAAGGGAAACGGGGAATGTTTCAAAGAGACAACGACCAATTGGGGAGTAATAACAACTCAAAGCCACCATAAGATCTTCAATCTTCATGTTTCTTTTCACCTGGATTTTAAGAAACATGAAGGCACATTTAGGACACTACTGTGCCTTCTTAATTTCTAACAAAGAACACGAAGACACATTTTATAGAGGACACTGTTTACATAGTGTGTAAACTATTTAAATCATTCTCGACTTTCTGCATAAACTGTTATTTATTACTCGAACTTGGAACGTGAACTCAATCTGTAATTCGAATTCGTACTCGAACTTGATGGTTATGCACATTCAGGAGAAATGATGGTATAGTGAAAAAGACAAAGACCCTCAGATATAACACAGATGACATAATGTACATGTATGACTAATCTGACGATTGTGTAAAAGAGAGGTAGCGTGGGAACGCCAAATTGCATAGTTCTAACATGCAATTTCAAAAATATACGACACGCCCGAACAACATTTTTTTCGATGAACAATCCGCAAGTCGTATAGATTTTCGCCGACGTATGAGAATATTTTCGTATACGATGGTGTGCGTTGCATAAGTTAGAGGCTAGTTCTAATCACGTTACAAAACGTCGACGGACGTTGGCGTACGTTGTTGAACGTTTGGTGCGTCGGAAATTTTTGAACATCTAAACATCCCGCTTTAATCGATTTTTTACTTGTAGTCTCAAGATTTTCAGGAAACCAGAAAGAACGTGTCACATGGCCTTTCTAGGCCAAGGTTGCAGTGTGACGTCAGACTTCCTTTTGCACCGGAGTTCAGCAGGGACAGACGTTAATTATTTGGAGGAGTATATCTCAACAGATTGTTGCTTTTATTTAAATTCTTTGCGCAAAATTTTGCACTGAACAATGTTCAATAGAAGTGTCTCAAATGCAAATATCAATTATGAAAAACGACACTATTTAACAGCAATAACAAAGTAACTCCTTCACCACGTGTTTAACATAAGAGGCCTAACGCTACCTAGTTAACATTTTGGTTCAAGCTACAAAAAACAAAAACAAAAATAAAAACAAAAACAAAACAAAACAAAACGAACAAACAAAAACAAACAAACAAAAATACTACTCGGGTTTCTCCAAAATTGTTATTTCCGTTTACGCGTCCTCTGTCAAAAAAATTCATATTTGAAAATCCGAAGCAAAGTAACTGATGCGTTAGTTGTCATTTTCGAAATTTTGTAGGGACGTAATTCGGCAAAAATCCAAAGTCGGATCTAATCAGGAGGTCGTTTTTAAAAAATAGCCAGTGACCTTTCTGTGTCGTTCAAAAAAGGTTTTTTGAATTTCATGACTGCATAGATAAGTTGCTCTAATTTTACAGTGATTCATTTTATTTTAAGGTATTTTATTCATCTCGGCAAGATTTAATCGTTAACGTTTGTAGTTTTTCAGGAATATGGGACGGACAGCTCGAAAAACGAAGAGCCCGTATGCGGCGGAAAACAGAAGAAATTCAGCACACCGGAAGTCGGCTGGCGACAGAGAAACCAGAATGAAGTTTCAACGCCAGTTCCATTTAGTCCAGAGTTGGGACAAGTTGCTAACTCGGTGACAGAACGCATAATGCCAGTACTCAAAAACCAAATAGCCCAAGCTATACAGGCGATGCCTCGATCGCCAAACGTGAGCACAACCCCAAGTATTGAACAGCAGCCCACTTTGTAATATTATTAATTCTGCAAGCTTAGCACTAAATTCCGAGACAATAAACGTATCATCAGTAACTAGTTTCAATGATGATCTAGGAATACGTGTTTCGCAACAAATAAGAGATAAAATCATAAACAATGAATTCATAGAGCTTGAATCACTTTTGAGCAATGCACATACACAAGAAGATCACGACAAGAACATAATTGTTGATAGTAAAGGTAATCTTAGCTTGAAACAAAAGCTAGGAAAGAAAATTATTGACATAAATACTTGGACTATGGTCAAATTTTAAAAAAAGGCCGGACGGGTACCTATAGCAAAAAAAATCCAGGATTACTATGCGGGTTAATCCAGGACAGGCTTGGAGCGAAAATAAAAAGCCAGGATAGAAGTTACACACAAAAAAAAAATCCAGGATGAAAAATTTGACCATAGCCCCTCCAAAGAAATCAAATGGTTGCTCCCTTAGACAAAAAAAACTAGAAATTCATCGCTAAATTCGGGGGCGGTTGATATAGAGTTGTGGCTTCTGTATATTTCCCAGGGTCAACTCCAAACTCAAGCAAAAGAGTATCAAATGTCTGCGGGAAAATGTTTCAAATATAAAAATAAAGGCGGGTGTGGTCGATAAACCTGTCCCTATAGTCACAGGTGTCTTAAGTGAGGCGGGCCGCAAACAGCAATTTTTTGCTCCTCATCGAGGTTAGATTCTAACCCTGGCAAGTCGGATACGAAAGCGGTCTACGCGCCCGCGGGCGACTATCAGAGTCCTCAAAACAAGGGATTTCGTTTTCGTCAATCAAGATCAACAACCTCGAATGCGGGAATTAGGAAAAACGCCAATTAAACCTGATAGACTTGAGTATTATTTGCAGTTTTATCCCAACGAAATTGATTCTGGGATTTTGATTGATGGTTTTAAAAACGGTTTTAGAGTAAACTACCATGGTCCCCGTTTACCCTCGGACTGTAAAAATTTAATATCTGCAGAAATACACGAAAACGAACTACAAACTAAATTGACAAAAGAACTAGAAACAGGTCGAATTGCAGGGCCATTCTCTGTCAGGCCTTTTCCGAATCTCCGTTTGTCCCCCGTTGGTGTTGTTGAAAAGAAATCTTCTCCCGGCTGGAGAATGAGACACCATTTGAGCTTTCCCTTGGGAAATAGTGTAAATAGTAATATCGATCCAGACTTAGTAACGGTACAATATACCTCATTTGACAAGGTGGTTACGACTTTAAAGTAAATTAGGAAGGGGGCGGAATTAGCAAAAATGGACGTCGTTGCAGCTTTTTGACTAATGATACTACACCTAGATGATTCTATTTTGACAAGTGTTTACCGATGGGTTGTTCGGCATCATGTGCCCTTTTTGAAAAATTCACTTCTTTCCTTGAATGGGCCGTAAAATTTAAATCGGGAAAGGATTCCATAGAACATTATTTGTTATTAGCCGGAGCAGCTGGTTCAGGAGAATGTTTGCAATTGATGGAATGTTTTAGATTCATTTGTTCGGATATTGGAAGAGAAAACCTCGGGTCCGTCATGTATTATGACTTTTCTCGGACTAGAGATTGACACCGTTGAAATGGTTATTAGAATACCCCTAAAAAATTGTTAGAGTTGAAAGCAAATCTAGAAAAAGTTTTAAGCAAGAGAAAAGTTACACTGCAGGACATGCAGGACTTGTAATCTCTTTGCAGGTCTTTTAATTTTTGCGCTAGGGCTATTCCATCAGCCAGGGTGTTCAACCATAGGTTGTTTGATGCAATGTCGGGAATAAAGCGCCCACATCATTATTTACGCGTGACGATCGGCATGAAAGAAGATCGTCTGGCTTACAAATAATAACCTTAACTTATTTACAGGTAGTGCTGGTAATTACGAGTTAGGTTGTGGAGTTAACTTCTCGGGGAGATAGGGATATTTTCAGTGGCCCCAACACTTGGGCAATGTAGATATAATGGCTGATATCACTTTCTTCGAGTTAGTTCCTATTGTATTGGCAATTGTCCTTTTCAAAAAAGATTTTTTTAACAAGCGTATACTTTTTCACACAGATAATAAAGCTTTAATCATTATCTTTAATTATTAATTATACAGCAAAGTTTTCTCACAATCGACTTGATGAGTGCCCTGTGTTTGTCTATTTGTTGTGATTGTCCACCAACTGGGAACATTGGTGCTTTTGTCGGGCAACGGATGACAGTGATTGTAAGAAAACTTTGCCAGTTTCCTTAATGTTTGTTGACAATCCCGCATCTATGGCCAGAATAAACATGGATGTAGCATTGCTCGACATCTAGCAATGAATTCCGCTCAAACCGGTGCTAGGGGCCGTCTTGAATTTACTATGAGGTATGGGCAAAGCTCATTGTTGAAGGCCTCATGGTGACTTCTAGATGAAGAACAACAATGAAAGCGTTGTTCCATTGTTTTTTACCATGTATTTGTAGAGACTTTGTCTCATGTGCATTTACTCCATATCCCTTCATTGCTTATATTAGTAACCATCATAAACAAAAAGTCCTCAAAATATAAACGAGTAATGGAATTGATTCGGCCTTTTGTTCTTTGCACTATGTTATATGATATGCAGTTCAAAGCTGTGAATATTGAAGGCCGTGTCAGTTGCATTGCTGACGCAATCTCACGGAAACAGTGGCAGAGGTTCAGACTGTTGGCACCAGAGGCAGAAATGGAGATGACACCCATACCACAGGATTTTCTGCAATTTATTTCGGGACTTAAATTACTCGTTTAGTAAATGCATCCCTAGCTGACAATACAAAGGACACCTACAGATTGGGTTTGCAGAGTTTTGAAAAATTTCGCAAGGAGTTTAAATTAGAATCAGTATGGCCACCACCCCACTCCCATATAGTTATCTATGTAGCATATTTATCATTAATGGGAAAGTCACATAAAACAGCTAGTTGTTACGTAGCTGCCATTGCCTTCCGTTGCAAAGCTTTACAATCTTCACCATGTAATTATAGTCATAGTTTTATTGTTAAAAAAATGCTCGAAGGTATGAAACGTTCTAACGGTTCGAAAGATATTAGACTTCCAATTACACTAGAACTTTTAACAAATATCGCAGCAGCTTTCTCTGTTGCCTTCCATGGTTTTCTCCGGATTGGCGAAATAGTTTATACAAAAATTGGCCAAGTACAGCAAATTATTTGTATACAAAACGTTAAAATATGTCAGCAAGCTGTAGAAATCTACATGAATTATTCGAAGACTGATCAAACGGGGCAAGGTACACGTATCGAATTCGAAATAAAAGGAACAGGTTCAAAGATTTGCCCCGTGCGTCTATCAAAACGTTATTTACAAGAAAGGCCAAATACAAGCGGTCCGCTGTTCTGACATTTTAACGGCAAATACGTATCCGTATCACGTTTTCAGTTTTCTTCAGTTTTGAACAAGGCGTTAAAAATTTTGGGAAAAAACTTTGAGAGCTATAAATCACATTCGTTTAGAATAGGGGCATCGACGGCGGCTGCTGCTAGAGGTGCTACAGACGAGGAAATTATGAAATTAGGTCGTTGGAGGTCTAATGCTTTTCGGTCATACATACGTTTATAGAATGTATAGCAAATAGCAAAAGAAATTGTGCACTTATCGTAATAGTTGTATGAATTATATTTTATAAGTGAAATAGAATGGGTTGATAAAAAAATTGTATTGATTGTAGGTTCGTCAATCATCAAATGTGGCTTTACATACGCACGCACAACCTATAACGGTAAAAATCTTAGGCTTAAACGGAAAAATTGTTTCATTTGGTGGCAGGGAAAAATGGTATGACTTGGGACGAATTGGTTCCCGGTAGGGATGTAAACGAGTACTCGAATAATCGAGTATCGCTCGGAAGGTACGAATATCGAGTGCTTAATTGGTACTCGAATACTCGGCATTAAAGTTGTCATTCTCTTTGTTAATACGCCTTTAAAGCATAATGCTCTGAAATATGGATATTTCAGAGCATTACGCTTCAAAACATAATAAACTTGTTACTGCCCCTAGATATATATACAGTTAACTAACATATACTGATCATCTAAAGAAACGTGTAGTCAGTCTATGCTACGTAAAATTCAAAAGCAAATATCTCCCAAAATACTTTTTTTTATCATGTTAAATTTGTTGCATGCAATTTCTGTATTAACAAAGACAAAAAGTCTGAAAAAAGCGAAACATTTTTGAATTTTCAATTTCTTAAAAAAAAAGAAAAAAATAACAGAAATAAAAAAGAATACCTTTTCACCCCCTCCAAAAAAAATGAAAACTGGACCTTTTGTCGTACCAAGTGTAAGACATGAGCAGAAACAACTCTGTTGGTAGCTGTAAATAAAACAAACTTTTAACATATCAATTCTTGACAGACCTTTCTTTTCGTACACATTAGGGCAAATTTGTTTTAGGAGAGGACTAGTATAGGCTTTGCCTGTTGTCCAATCCTTTTGATTTATTCAATAAGATATTTGAAATGAAATGAAATTAGAGCAAATTTGTTGCTGTTGCTTTAAAATAAATTTTATTTGACGAAAATCGATTTACTTTTGAAAGTAAAATGATACATACGAGGGATCGATTTAAAGAAACATCATCACGGTAGGTACATGTAGCTGAGCAGAAAGATTGTTACCTAAAGACACATTTGCGACTCAATAGTGCTTTTGAATAAATCGGCAGTTTGGTCATTTTTTAAATAACTGAAAAGCCAAAAATTAACACTTTGTGATTAAATAATATTCTTTAGTGAAAAATTATTTGATTTCAACTGTGTTGTCCCCCCGGTGTTTATATAGGCGTTAATTGTGTTTTAAACAATTTAATTAATCAAACAAGCGTGTTACTAAACAAAAACAAGTTGTTTAAGAAAAACTTGTATATAATTTCGCTTTGATTGATGTCATTTAATCAAACCTTTAATTGGCTATATTGGTGCACAAAATAGTTATGCGTTGGTGCCCATGTTATGGCATATGAGCAATATTGTAGTAAGTAAAATATTATTGAATCATAAGAATCTTGAAGTCTAGTAATTTTCGTTCCAAAAGATCACCGAGTACTCGAGTGTATTCGAGTATTGAATCCGAGAACTCGAGTGGCATTTTTTATACATTTTGACATCCCTAGTTCCCAGGATAAAATATTTGCTCAATTTCGAACAACCACCGGATATTTTAGTTTTGCATTGCGGTGGTAACAGCATTGGGTCCGTCAAGTTACAGGAGTTGAGGGGAATTTTATATAGACTAATGGAAATGCTGCCCACAACTCAATTAGTGTGGTCACAAATCCTACCTCGGATGAAATGGCGATTTAGTTTAAACATAAAAGCACTCAATCTTGCAGCCAAATGGTTGAACAATTGTTTCCAGTCAGGTGGTGGTTATGTAAAATACCCCGAGATAGCTTGGAACGAGTGTGATCTATTTTGTACATCTTTCTGATATAGAAAATGAACTTTTTTTGTACAGATTGCAGTCATACCTCAGTAGTTTTGTTTAAAAAAACGGAGGCTTGGATTTATTATAAATACTTATTAGTTAATAGGGTGTACAGTTTATTGAATCTCGTAGTTTCAATCGTTTGTTTGTAAATAAGTTGGTTAGTATAAATCGAATTTAAAATACTAAGGCCACGGCTGGTTATTGTGCCGCTTTCTCCATTTTGATGGCGGTGATCGTATATACTGTTATATACATCATGTGGCGGAAAACCGACACAACACCAATATTTCTGCAACAATTTCAGTTAATGGACTGTAAAATCCGTTCCGTGTACTGAGCTTCTGTTCCCAGGGCCAGTATATATTTTGTGAAATAATCTGAATAATGATAATTTTCCGTCTTCATGATGGTCACTTTATTTCAGTCCAGATTTTAATGCACTTATAATGACAATTATGATTATTCCAATGTTCCAGCGATAATGACAATCATGATAATTCTTATGTTTTAGTGATAATGACAATCATGACTATTCCAGTGTTCCAGTGATTATGGCAATCGTGAGTATTCTAATGTTTTAGTGATAATGACAGTCATGATTATTATCCCCCCGCTTTGCGAAAGCGGGGGGATCATGTAATGCGGACTGTCCGTACGTACGTACGTACGTACGTACGTCTGTAGTGGCAAGGCATATCTCTGAAACCGCAACAGATAGAAACTTAAAATTTGGCATCATGGAAGAGTATATGACCCACTAGGGAATAGACCCCTAAAAATTGGAATTCGACCCCTTGGGGCCAAATTATGAGCGAAAAACAAATTTCGCGATATCCAATAAATGGAGATATCTCCAAAAGTGTTAAAGCTAGGATATTGGAACTTATGTCATTACTTATATTGCCTTTCCCAAGTTGAAAGAGGGTATCAAAATTTTGATCCCGCCCTTAGGGGCAATGCCCTAAGGGGTTAAAAAATGTCTAAAAACGACTGTCCAAGAACTCCTCCTACACCGTAGAAGATAGAAACATGAAATTAGGTACACTAGTAACACTTGGGGAGTTGTCTGTGCCAAAGGTTTCGGAATTTTGATTTTGGCCCGGGGGGGTGGGGCTACACCCTAATATGTAAAATCTCAAAATATGGTAAGATCGGTTCATATCCCCACCCCTTAACCATATATATTTATATTCCACATTTAAAGACGAGTTACTTGGTCACCCCCGGGGGTCAGCCCCAACCCCCTCATTTAGAAAATTACAAGTTATCTCAAAAACAGTTGAGATCCCCACCCCTAAACCATATATATTCTTAATGGGCATGACAAGACGAGTTACATGATCACCCCCGGGGGTCGGCCCCGCCCCCTTCATTTAGAAAATAATAATTTATCTCAAAAACAGTTGAGATCCCCACCCCTAAACCATATATATTCCTAATGGGCATGACAAGAGAAATTCAATGGCCACCCCAGGTTTCGGCCCCACCCCCCTCCCTCATTTTGAAAATTATAATTTATCTAAAAAACAGTTGAGATCCCCACCCCTAAACCATATATATTCTTAGTGGGCATGACAAAACAAGTTTAGTGGTCATCCCCGGGGGTCGGCCCCACATACATACATACATATTAATTTTATGTTTGTGGTTCACTGATGGTTTCAGCTAAGCAGAGTTTATTGAAGCAGAGTTTATTTCGCAGAAGATATAATCATTCAATAATAATTATTAATATTTGTACATTTATATTCCATGTATATTGATTTATGGTATTAAGATAGCTTCAGTGATTCAAACTTGAAGGAAATATTTCTTAATTTACCAGGTTAGCACAAATAAATACATCAACATTCACTGTAAGCTCGTGATAACCGTCAAGGTCTGATTGTCAATGATACATGCGTTCACAAAAATTCGTGCATTTCGACTTTGCTGGGAGCGGGGGGATGTGCAGTCTCTGACTGCTGCGTTTCATTCTAATATTTAAGTGATAATGACAATCGTGATTATTCTAATGTTCAGTCGATAATGATAATCACGATTTCTGCTAATTATGATATCTATCATTCGTGATTATTCTAATATATTTTATAAAGACAACCATGTTTTAATATTAATACAAATCATGATTATTCTGATTTTGAATAATGTTCCTGGACTTGGCAATTTACGCCGTTTTGGCCGGCAGTCCAGCTTTATGTGAGCCGTGGCCTTAACTTGAATATATATAGTTTATTTTATTGTCATTGTTTGTTTTTGTTAACAGGAATCTAAGTTAAGTTATGTACGCGTTAGACGAACGCTAAAGGTGCATTATGCACGCAATGTGAGCGATATGTAGTAGTTTCTCGAACGTTGTTTTAACGTGTAAAAACGCCAACCGAGCGTCCCTGTAACTAAGAAGTAACGTATTAGCCATTGTTTTATTATAAGAGCAAAATAAATTCCAAAGGAATTAAAATAGCTGCTATATTTCATCACCAGACTTGACAAAATTTTTAAAAGATAAATTTTGTGATTTTTCGGGGACCTATCCCTCCTGCAAATCCGTCGTATTTTTCTAAGGCATTTCTTTCTTTTTCTACCTTTGCAAATGACATTAGGGTGAAGAATTTCCAACTAATCTGGCGAAAGATCGTCAAAACGCAATACAGACGTGTTATGAATGCTAGAAGATTGTTATTGATGCGTTCGATATACGTTAAGTACGCTAGTAAAACGCCTTTGCAACGTCTTCATACGCTGTTACACATTTTGTGAGCGTTGCAGACAAGTTATCGACAAGTTTTCTTTGCGTTGTAGGTCGTTAGCCTGACGTTTTGAACTCATCCAACAAGAGAATTTCTTCCATTTCTTCGGCGTGTGCCAACGTTCTTTCAAAAATTTGCGATGGTCGGCACACGTTGGCTAGAACAGTATAGTGTGACAGGGCCTTGAGATATATTTGAATTGTTTTCCCAATCCAAATTCAAATTCAGAACCAATGCAAATTATTTCAACAAACAAATTTCCGAGGTTACGGAGCCTTGACCCTTACTTACTAGGTTTTTTACAACATATATCTATTTAAATATTTTGATAAGTTAGTTGTTATTTCAAAACAACGTCCGCAAATGATGCAAAGGTTTTCAAAATTGTTACCTATACTTTCTGATTGCAACTTCCAAAGGAATTCATGACTAAACGTAGCAGATCAAGTTAATTACAGACATTCTGAAATTGTGTTCTATTTCTTTGGTGTTAATTTTACTCTTCTTGTAGTAAATGGGGTAATTAAAAACACAGCAATACCATTGTGGAAAGTTTTATTTTAAATCAACAAAAGCATCACCCCTGTACTTATTCGCATGTATTGATAACTCTGGATGCCTAAAATAAAGCTTTAAGAAGTGTAAGCTTTTCGTCTTTGAGCAGTAACATTTGGGCATCTCCAGCATTAAGTCTTCATGTCATAACGCTGTCTACTCTTAATTCCGCTGTTGTTTCAATAGCTCAACACTTGTACAACACGCTTTCGAAAACACAAATTTCAGTTGATCTAGACTTTATAACAGGACTGACATGAACCGAATACGACTTGACACTGAACGTTTAAAACGGGACTTTTGAGCGTTTTTTTCCACCGAATAAATTCTTCTTTACGAAAAAAATGCATAAATACAACGAGAGGGAATCAATAATTAATCAACGCTGTTGAGCTACGGGTGTTACTAGTTAGCTCACCTGGCCAAAGGCCGTGTGAGCTTTTGCGATCACTTGGCGTCCGTCGTTGTCGTCGTCGTCGTCCGTAAACTTTTTAAATTTTGACTATTTCCTCTGAAACCACTGGTCCACTTTTAACCAAACTTTACAGGAATGATGTATGGTAGGTCCTGCACAAAGATTTCCGAAATTTTTCTGACCCCCTAAAAAACATAGTTTAACATGGGACCCTATGGGAAAATGCACATTTTTGGCTATCTCTTCTGAAACAACTAAACAAAACTGAACCAAACTTAACCAAACTTTACAGGAATGATGTATGGAAGGTCCTTTACTTAGACTGCCGAAATTTTTTCGATCCGCCAAAAAACATGGCCGCCAGCGCAGAACATAGTTTAACATGGGACCCTATGGGAAAAGCATATATTTGTTATCTCCTCTGAAGCTACTAAAGCAAATTCAACCAAAATTTACAGGAAAAACGTAAGGAGGGCCCTTTACATAGATTACCGAAGCTTTTCCGATCCGCTAAAAAAACATGGCTGGCAGCGCAGAACATAGTCTAACATGGGACCCTATGGGAAAAGCATATATTTTGCTATCTACTCTGAAGCTACTGAAACAAATTGAACCAAACTTTACAGGAATGATGTATGGAAAGTCCTTTACTTAGTTTGCCGAAATTGTTTGGATCCGCCAATAGACATGGCCACCAGTGCAGGGCATACTTTAACAATTATTTCAAAAGGTCAGAAATCCAGTTATTTATGCTTATCAGTATTGGAGGCAACCGTTGCCGCCTTCAAACGAATGCCAGACGATAAGCAGATTATATTTACCCTTACTGAGCACCTGATGATATTTGTTGGGTTCACACTACAAAATGTTTTATTATTTCGGTGATAATTTATTTTTTGTTTTATCTTAATTTGTCAATTTGTATACATTTTGTATAAATGACTCTAATTGCCAAATTTTGGACTTTCTATTTTTGAATTTCCTTAAGTCGTTTTGTTTCTCTGCCCGTTTGCCGACATAAATGATTAAGTTTGGATCTGTTAGTCGTAAACTGGGACTTCTAGTCTAATGATGGTCTCATTTTTGTTATTCATTGATCGAATCTAGTTTATCTGTTTAAAATAAACTATCATGTGTGTTTTTATCTTTCAAGCTTACTCCATAACTATTGTCAACAAAACTATATATATGTGTGTGTCAACAATATGTCCATCTTGAAATTCACACCGATTATAGTGTAACCGAAAGGCAAAATGGACAAAAAACCTGTAACTCACGACAACTCGAGGGAAATTATTCCAACGAAATATTTTGTATTTATAAGTGCGGTTATTTATGGATTTGCTTTGCAGATTTCTAGCCGAGCGGAGACGCAATACATTTATCATTACTTGAAAGAACAAGGTGGGGATAACTCTACAAGTAATAAAACGAACAATTCATGCAATGAAGAATCAAACGAAGACATATTTCAACAAGAAGCGTCAAGATGGAATTGGTACTTTCAATTATCGAATTATGGTGTTTCTATACCCATTATTATGTTAGTTGGTCCTTTAGCGGATAAGTACGGAAGAAAGCCAATTCTTCTGTGGAACGGCATTTTAGTGTTCCTTTCATATGCATTAAGAACAATAATTGTGTTCTTTGACATGAATTTGTACTACTTTCTATTCGCTCAATTAATAAGTGGGTTTTCTGGAACATTTTATACATATAATCTGCTTAATTTTGCTATTATGTCCGACATTACAACGGAGACTAAAGAGAGGTCGTTCTTAATGGTAGTATTTGATTCTATGTTGGGACTTGCTGTAACATGTTCACAAATAATAACTGGATATCTTATACAACTAACAAGCTTTACATATCCATACTTAATAACGACATTGGTATTGCTAGCCTATGTGATCTATGTTCAAGTTTTATTCAAAGAAAAATGGACTCCAGAATCTCAGAAAAATGGGTTATCAATTTCATCGCTAGTATTGCAAACATTTGCTCTTTTTGCAAAAAGTGCCCGAAAGAAACCAACATTTAAACAGTTTATGCTATTTCTTATTGTATATCTTTTTTATTATTTTCCTTTTAATGCATTTGTTTCAATAAGAACGATTTACACATTAGGACCACCATTTTGTTGGAGTTCGGAACACATCGGTTGGTATGGCGCTGCAGAGGATGTAGAGTTGTTCTTCATTGCCACATTTATTCTTAAAATAGCTCACATGTGTACGAACGATAGTAATATGGCACTTTTAGGTTTGATTTCAGCTTGTGCATGTTTTTCCTTATTTGGAACAACCAATACGGACTGGGAAATATATGCAGGTTAGTGGTTATATATTTTTCGAAAGGATATGGAGTAAATGAACATGAGACCATAACACATATTTTAACTCCAACTGCAATAATTTTAATGAGCTGTATGGCCATTTTGGAAATTTATTCATCGTCAGCAGCACTAGAACCCAAACAAAGGAAATCCATTATTTCAAAAAATGTTAAAATGCATACATTTGTAAAACCATACGAAATCCGAATAATCAGTAATATAAAGTATAGCTAAGGACAAAGCTACGATGGAGGGAGTTAATCCTTCGGTTTTATTTACATAAATTTAGATAATAGTAATTGAACAAAGTGTACGCTTGAGATATTATCTCGATCATGTACAAGTACACCATATCTAAGAAAAAAAAAGAGGATAAATCTCTACTACGGGGAATTTTTTTACCAACTCCACACTGCAATAAAAGACCAACTCCACACTGCAATAAAAGACAAACTCCTGTTTTAATATTTTAAAAATATACATTTTTGTATTAATAGGACTTTTTTAGAGGAAGCAATATAGTAGGGTGTCCAAAAGACGATTTTTCCGATTTTTGGAAAGAGGATACCATGGCGCATCGAAATGACGATGTCGTAGAGATTGAATTTGGTCACATTTTATTTTAGACGGGGTCAAAGGTCAGCTCCTAAAATCTTGAACATTTTGATGCATTTCAAAGTGAGCTTCATTTCACAGATAAAATTGCAACGAAATTCGAATATTATTGTAAATTATATTGGGGTAGTTCTTCAGTTTTAGTTTTTATAATGATTTGTCTGTTGTCTTTATTCAACAAGTTTCAAAGCTGTCATTTTGTTTTAAAGGCCTATCATTTTGAATATTTGCATCTCCGTGATATGAATGGTTCTTTCGGATATAAAGAACTTTTATAGGATTATTCTTTAGAGGAAAGCTGGAATGTAATTTTAAAACGAACCGCTAAAATATAAACTTACTTTAGGCGAAATAAATTGTGCATTTGTTATTGGTGTAAATAAATCAATCCCCCCCCAAATTACACACTGACATAAATCTTACTAAAACCGTTCCTACTGAAACAAAACCCTGTTATATTATGTGAAATGATAATGAAAAAGTGATATTAAACATGAAAACAAACACATGTGCTTGGAAAATAAAAACACAAGCAACGTAAAATTGTCATTAGATTCCCACTATTTAACTAAACTTGTGGGCTGGTCAAGTAATTTTGACAAGAAATGATTAGAGTTATCTCTCGTTATACACTTGAAAGAACGTGACCAATTGGCATGGTCTTCACATCGACTAAAATTTGAAAGTTTAACGCAAATTTTGGCTTTTTAATTGTTGATTTCACTTTACATCCATGATTTTTGGAGCATTTGTACAATTCGTATATGTACTTTTGTTAAAGTTGGAATTTTTCAGAAATAAAGCATAGTTATTTCGCATTCAATGAAAATGTCCTTAATCTAAACTCAAATTTACCCCGACATTAAGACCGATGAATTACAAAAATCAGTCCAAAATAAATTACATTCTATGATTCAAATAAATATTTAAGGTCTTGGCTTTATCTTGAATAACTTTTATTAGAATATAAGAGAGTACTACTATTTTCTATAACTTTAAAGATACCGTATCCAAGCACTGTTTTAGGGTACCCTTAAAAGATGAAATTAGAGAAATCGTGACCACAGGAACTTTCTACAACAGCTAAAAATTTGAAATTTAATAGTTGTTCTATCATTTAAAACAAAAATTAGCCGTGTGTGATTCCGTTAACCCAGACTCGAAAACTAAGAGTCTTTTTGGACCTTAATGACACGCAGTATCTGCATGATCTAAAGGGCGTAAACTAAGCTATAAAATAAGCGACAAACAGTGCAAAGTAGGATCGATTCAATAAATGTGTCCCTTACTGATATTCTTGACCAATAAAATACAGTGATGTTGTAACAGATTCATTGTTTGCTTCTATATTATACCAATAAGTAAAAAGATGACAAAATGCTACATTGTGTATGAATATACACACTACTTTGTCTCTTTCCGTCCACATTTGATGATATTATGTTTTCTTTACAACAGAAACTGGCAAAAGCTATACACGTCACAAACTGACGGTGAGGAAAAATTTGATACAACCAACGTGTAATATTAATGAGACATTTTCAACTACCAGCATTGTGAATGTCCGTGTAAAAATGATAACAAAAATTTTTAAAAAAATATATATAAAAAAAATGGAGTTAGCGACATCATTTTTATATATAATAGATGGTAAACATGCTAAGAAGCAATTCTAAATGAACGTGCATTTTACCGAAATTCAAATTAATTGATTAGCAAGTTTTGCACATCTCATTTCGACAATATGAAAAAGAAAGGAAATGGGGTAAATGTCAAGGAGACAACATCCCATATACAGGTTAAAACGACCTAAAACAAAACATCTAGGGGTCACCATATGGTTTCTTTAGTCCAGATAAAAACCAACTATGTAGTAAAATCAAAACAAAAAGCTGATAAAGAACATTGATCTACATGCAAAAGTTCATAAATATATATATCTTGAAGCAGACCTGTACTATATTATGAACAATCGAGTGCAAGGACAAATCTTCAAGTTGCATACATGTAATTGATAACTATATCCGACCTGTTGTAATTATTTTGGCACGGCAGTGACACAGGTTAGGATCCAGTATTCAGCAAAATAAGAACTATCAAGGTTATTGACGAAAATAATGGAAGAGCTCCTTGTTGGCAAGCCCGTTTTGGTACAATATGTAACGTATCTGGAACGATATTTCTATTTCTCTATTTGTCTGTAATCTACATTTATTATTTACTTATTACAACATTACATTATTACATGTGATGTAAGAGTACAGTTTGAAGATAATTAAATTGAACTAGTTGGACTAGGTTGTAAAGTCAATAATAGAACGCTACTTTGATATAAACACGATATGAGGATGAGGATGACAGATAAAAACTCTGAATATGCCAGCTTTTGGAAACTATTTCTACCGCTTTATGTCAGTGTACTTTTGTTGTGTTCAAGCTGTAACGAAAACAAACAGAATTATAGATTAAATTATCGGTGCTACACAACATGTATGTAAAGCGAAGTGGGCGTCTATAACTCTGTACTTCTTGCAACGTCATGGAACCATTTCTGCAGAATGACGCGATAACAAAGCATTGTTTGTTCATTGACTGTATATCACTTACGTTAAAACGGTCAATGCATTTTAATTACGCAAATTACACGTCCTACAAAAAATAAAGGTAAAGAATCTATTTTGTATGATCTTAAATTTACCAACACAATAAAAGTAGCCATTTCCGATAAAATAATCCTTTCTACATAAAAAAAATTATTGTTCTATTTTCACAGCAACTGCAGCAGGTATTGTACGAATTCTTCCAATACCTTTGTTAAAGGCACTGATGTCTAGAATCGTACCGCCTGATCAGCAAGGTAAAGTTCTAGTTGTGTTATTATTTTGTACAATAATATGTCCAAATGTATTCCAAATCTGAATTTTCCCCTAGTTTCCCTAGAACACATTGGCAATGGTATTGTGACGTCACTTCAAAGAGTGACAAGAAATCTCTTTTTTTCTTAACCATGACAATGCGAAATGTATTTAACAAAGAAACTTCGTTTAAGTAATAGTTATCACACGAGGATGCGGTTACAGTGTATCTGTATAAGATCACCCAGACGGTCTGGGTGAGCTTATACAGACACACCAAGTCCGAGTGTGATAACTAATTTACATCCCAGCTGATATATTAAGTGAAAATAAACCGATATACATCCTTAAAAGTTATTTCCATGCTTATAGGTGTCATGAAATAAACATTCTATATAATAATAATATATAGCTTTATTGTTCCCCACAACTATTCTTTATATACAATTTTGAACAAGGTAATTTCAACGAGTTCGTGGTGTAATAGGTAGTAAAGGAGACGCCCCTGGTTCGAATCCCACTATAAACAAAATTAAATTTCAAAGTTTTAATATCTTTATTGTTGAAAGTTTTATGGATAATAATATATAGTTAAGCATAAAATTTTACTAAGTCCAAAAAGCTGAACAGTTCTTAAAGTCTGGCCTTGAAAAAAAATAACAAAAAGTAAAAAATATCATTTGTTCTAACTTGGGTGAGATTGCTGGGGTGATCCGACTCAGATCACCCCTGCTAGAACAAAAGAGCTGGGATGTAATTACCGCTATCTATATGTAATTTGTTTGAGTAGTCATCAAGCACTACATTTTCATAACACAATACCTTCTTTTGCCTTCTAACTTTTATTTGTCAGAATTTGTTTTTCTTATTTCATGCTCTGATATTTTCTGCGAGAAAGCGAGAAAAATAAAGTAATTGAAGCGTTTAAATTCACTCATTTGAAGGAATTTTTTTTTCTTTTTTTTGTAAAATGAAACTTGTAAAAAAGATATTCCATGTTGCGTTTCTTTTTTGAGAGAGTATACCACTAACGTGTAACAAATTGCTAAAAGGTCTTGTCAAAGCATTTCTCTTATCGATATTAGACATATTAGAGACGCACAGTTCTTTTAAATTGTAAAAAAAACTCGTCTTTTAAAAATAAAATCAAGAATTTGTTGACATTAAATATTTAGATATCAGTTTTGACACTGAAGAATTAATATTGCTATCTATGATACTATTCAATTATAGTCCGTGCATGAGGTCGATACGATGTTATATCGCCCTGGAAAATGCATATCGACCGAGGATGAAATCCGAGGTCGGTATGCTTTTCCAGGTCGATATAACATCTTATCGACTTCATACACAGATTACAATTGCTATATTATACAATTAATGACTTTTGATAAGGTTAATATCACAATTTATCAACCCAAAAGATGTGATTATTACCGAGGCCGTTTACGGCCCGAGGTAATTATCGGATCTCGAGGGTTGTTAAATTGTGCTTTCAACCGAAATCGAAAGTCATCAATTGTTTTATTATATGAATAGCTGTTCCAAAAATTAACGTTAATTTTCGGAACAGCTATTCATATAATAAAACAATTGATGACTTTCGATTTCGGTTAAAACCTTTTTCGGAACAGCTATTTATATAATAAAACAATTGATGATTTTCGATTTCGGTTAAAACCACAATTTAACAACCCTCGAGATCCGATATACTTCTTTCAACAGTTTAGTCTTGATGTGTTTCTACTTTGGGCCGAAATGGATTTTCCCAGTTACTATATGGGTACACGCTGAAATGTTAAAAAGTGATGTTAACCTCACGTGCTAAATTGCGCGGTGATCATCACATTAAAATTTCTGTGTTACTATTTATGGGTACACGCAGAGGTGTTTAACAGTGATGTTAACCTCACGTGCTAAATTGCACGGTGATCATCACATTTTGAAAGGGAAAGCAAAGTATTAATTTATCCAATCAGAATCTTGTATATTTATAGTCATATAATAATATACAATCATAGTCTGTGTATGAGGTCGATACGATGTTATATCGACCTGGCAAAAGTATATCGGCGGAGGATGAAATCCGAGGTCGAAATGCTTTTGCAGGTCAATATAACATCGTTTCGACCTCATCTTTTTAATTTACATGACCACTGAAAAGGACATGTTTATCCTTAGTGTAAATTATCAAATTCAAGATATATTTTAAATATTTCAAAAATTAATGTATTTAAAAGTTAATTAGCGCTATAATATAATTACAGTTTGTATATACATGTAATTGTTTCTTAAAAAATACATAAAAAAAATTAATAAGATTTTTAAACATTCATAGAAACATGCAATATGCATTTCTATTTTTAGTAACATGCGATTCAACATTTTGATATACTGTTTTCTAGGCAATCTCTAAATATACAGTGGGTCATGTGATCAGTTCTCCACTAATCCACTAATTTCTCAAAAGATACCTAATTAATATTATTTTGTTATAATGTTTTATTCTTTAATCATCTATTATTTTCAGGGGTGTTATTTTCAAACGTTTCCGTAATTACATCGGTATGTGCAGTTGGTGGGTCAACAATGTTCAACAACATATATCACAAGACACGACCAATGTACAAAGGAACAGTTTTCTTCATTATGGCTGGTTTTCAACTGATTGGTACAATATTAATGATGTAAGTAGATGTATGACATTACAAGGATTATGAATAAAGTTTATGGACAAAAAACAAAATTTAACCAGCATAAATTCCGTTGGAAACACACACTAGAAATCTCGAAAGCAAACTCCAAAATCAAAATTATATATGTTAAAAAATGGATATCAAGAAACACCTACAATGGCTGAAAATTATAATTACATTCAACAATTTGCAAGGGAACTACACAAGAAAAATACGTATAAGACAAGACAAACGAAGACAACGATAGGAACTCGGGACAGCCGGATTTGGTACCGGCACTAGCCTAAGCCAGCGGTAGGGTTAAACCGGTTTATGGGTATCCAAACCTCCCCTTTATCTGTCCCGTTTCCCTATAGTATAAAAACATACTAATAAAACCCAATACAGGTAGACTACTAACTTCATGACCACAATTTTGAAAGGAAAGCAAAAGACAATACGTAATTTTGAAAGATGTGTCAAGGGGTGCTCGCCGCTAAACTGCCGGCTAGCTCAAGGAGCCTAGCCTGCTGGTAGAACACTGTCGCACTACGGAAGAAAAATCAAATTCAAAACTTCCCGAAGGGTTAGGTCAAGAATCATCATAAATTTCAGTAGACATCGGCAGAATCAGATGCCAGTATATGTGCAAACTTTTCAGGTCACTAGGTCTCAAAGCTAATTTAACGGATGAAAGCAGAATATCTTGCCGATATCCCCTATTACGTAAAGAATGTAAGTTACGTCCCAGCTTTTCTGGA
>MJUU01047453.1:0-11620 GCA_002080025.1 Modiolus philippinarum | reverse complement strand
TTTGCGGACAAATCTACTAGTCAAAAGGCTTAGTCTCAATAGATCGCATGGGGTGGATATTCCTTCGACCCACTACAGCAAAGTCAGCTGCAGTTGATGGTCGTTTGCTGTGGCTTAACCACCGAGGACGCCTGCTAGGTCCGTCCCCGTTTATCGTTGCCTCCCAAGGCTGAGATGCATAAAGTATCGTTACATTTTTTGGGCGAGATTATGAAAATTTTATGTTCAAATATCGTACTATTTTTATATTTCTCTGTCGTCCAACGAACTGATTTGAGAAGAGTCATCGTTCAAAGAAACGTTAATATATAAACAAGCCACAGATGTATCATCAAATGCCTTAGAATGGACCCACGGACTCAAGGACTTAAATATAAGCCAACAAATGCAATGTTTAATATAGACTGCGGTTTGGAGTGCTAAAGCCAAAACAGGCAGTTGAACGTCAGACGGGCAGATATACTTACAGTTGTTGCACGAGATCTGTCGGATGAACTGTAAAAATAAAATAAAATTATTATATTTAATCTTGCTTGCTCTCAATATGATTTAGCTTACAGTAAAATAAAATGTTGGGTGTGCCAAATATAGATCTTCAGTATAATAGAAGTTGGAATTAATGCATTGGGGAGGGAGTTTTTGTCTCGCCAGCGACGCGAGGCATTGGGGTGCAAAGCATGACGACAGCAGTAGAGGTGATGGTGTAAACTTTTATTAAATACAGGATATTTTAAAAACGTTTCATTGTAAGAACAGTATTATATTTGGTGCAGTGATAGTACTAATCAAGTGCTAATAGACAGAAACAAAATCATGTGACCTTGACCTAAATTGCACGGTCCAGCCACCACCTTAAGTTTCTAAGATTAGATTCATCAATAACTACACGCGGTAGTCCAAAGACATTGGTATGTAGCATAGTACAATCAATGTCAGTTTAACAGTGATTTTTGACCATGTTATTTTCTAAAATTAGACCCAATTCTCAATAACTGACCATTTGATATATAGGTTTATCTTGGGTAGTCTATGATGGCCTAGCATATGACTTTTTTCCTAGACCTCAATTTCTTGTAATTGCGACCACACGTTTTTTTCTCATTTTCAATATTGTGATTAGTTATTGATATTTTTAATTCTGGCTAATCCGTAGTACATAACCGTGTTTTTTGTCTAGAGACTGTAATCAATGTGCCGACGTACGAACATCTAACTGGGTCCACACTTGTTCATATTCTGGTATGAGAGCTTACGCCCAGGTTTTCAATTAAGAGAAAAAAATATTTTAAATCAAGTTTTATTTTATATGGCGATTTTAATGTTGTCGAATATGTTTAAAATTATATCCGCTTTCGGGATTAATCATAAATTATTAACATTGTAGATAAATTACAATAATTACCTTGTTTATAATGTACGAAAGCCGGATAGTGTCAATAGATTTTTTTTTTCTCAGTAAAAAAAATCTCACAAAAACAAAATTATCTCGTTATTTCGAATTAAAAAATATTTTTCTCAGAAAAACAAAACTTATTGCGTTATAACGCGATAATTATCTCGTTATTTCGAATTAAAAATATTTTTCTTGGAAAAACAAAGCTTATTTCGTTATAATGCGACAATTTTCTCGTTTTCACAAATGCAATGATTTTTTGTACGGAAGCGTATATTGCCCTCATTATAATCCTTATAATTCAAAATCGCGATGAAATTTTTTACGAGAAATTGCCTTATTTCTCATAAAAGCGGTTTATTTTTTGCCAGAAAATGCCTTAGAAAGCATTAAGTCGCTTTATTTTTAGTCACCTAAATAATATGTTGCTTTAAAAAACGCGACAATTTATTAAATCGCGAAGAATTATGTCGACAAAATCTTTAGTTATCGTGCAATAATTCTAAATTGCCTTCTTTTTCGCAATATATGGTCTTCTAAAGCAACAACTTAATTTAAATTAAGGCGAAATAATGAAAAGTTTCCCGCTATATCGAGATAAATATGGCAAAATAAATGTTTAAAAAACAGTTCACTATCATTTTGGATACCGTCAGACCACCATTAAAGATGGAGGTAAGATAACAAACACTTAAGGAGGATGGTGATTCAAAATATGGTGAATATATAACAAAGTATTCAAAACGTACCGAATGACTAATGTGTTTATATTAATATTAAATGTCTTGTAACGGACTGTACTGTAGTTTGAAATTATAAAAAACAAATGTAACTGGACATGCCTTTAAATTGTTTAATTACACCGTTTATATAAAATAAAACTTGATTTAAAATGATATTTTTTTCCCTTAATTGAAAACTTGGGCGTAAGCTCTCATACCAGAATATGAACAAGTGTGGACCCAATTAGATGTTCGTACGTCGGCACATTGATTACAGTCTCTAGACAAAAAAAAACGGTTATGTACTACGGATTAGCCAGAATTAAAAATATCAATAACTAATCACAATATTGAAAATGAGAAAAAAAACGTGTGGTCGCAATAACAAGAAATTGAGGTCTAGGAAAAAAGTCATATGCTAGGCCATCATAGACTACCCAAGACAAACCTATATATCAAATGGTCAGTTATTGAGAATTGGGTCTAATTTTAGAAAATTACATGGTTGCCAGACCGTGAAATTGAAGTCGAAGACCAAAAATCACTGTAAAACTGACATTGGTTGTACTATGCTACATACCAATGTCTTTGGACTACCGCGTGTAGTTATTGATGAATCTAATCTTAGAAACTTAAGGTGGTGGCTGGACCGTGCAATTTAGGTCAAGGTCACATGATTTTGTTTCTGTCTATTAGTACTTGATAAGTACTATCACTGCACCAAATATAATACTATTCTTACAATGAAACGTTTTTAAAATATCCTGTATTTAATAAAAGTTTACACCATCACCTCTACCGCTGTCGTCATGCTTTGCACGCCAATGCCTCTCGTCGCGGGCGAGACAAAAACTCCCTGCCCAAGGCATCAATTCCAACTTCTATTATAGTGAAGATCTATATTTGGCACACCCAACATTTTATTTTACTGTAAGCTAAATCATATTGAGAGCAAGCAAGATTAAATATAATAATTTTATTTTATTTTTACAGTTCACCCGACAGATCTCGTGCAACAACTGTAAGTATATCTGCCCGTCTGACGTTCAACTGCCTGTTTTGGCTTAAGCACTCCAAACCGCAGTCTATATAAAACATTGCATTTGTTGGCTTATATTTAAGTCTCTAAATTGTTAATGATCCATTCTAAGGCATTTAATGATACATCTATGGCTTGTTTATATATTAACTTTTCTTTGAACGATGACTCTTCTCAAATCAGTTCGTTGGACGACAGAGAAATATAAAAATAGTACGATATATGTTTGAACATAAAATTTTCATACTTTCGACCTAAAATGTAACGATACTTTATACATCTCAGCCTTGGGAGGCAACGATAAATGGGGACGGACCTAGCAGGCGTCCTCGGTGGTTAAGCCACAGCAAACGACCATCAACTGCAGCTGACTTTGCTGCAGTGGGTCGAAGCAATATCCACCCCATGCGAAGTAGAGGTGTAAAATCATTCGTAGACGACCTAGCTCTCTGTCGGGGTGTCGTACTTAGTAGAGCAGCCACCTCACTGCGATCTATTGAGACTAAGCCTTTTGACTAGCAGATTTGTCCGCAAAAGACGGACACATCTCACCGTCGAAAGGGTGACTTAGCCTCGGTTGATACGCGTGTGTGGGGTCGGCTGTTGGACTAGAAAACGTTGCGGGGGTGACAAATTTGGACTCTGTCATTGTCATTTTTTCATCTTCCCCTCGGAGGCGCGGGCTATAATACATACATAGTATATATATAAGATAGAGGGTCTGCGGTGATAGCTGGGAAAGAAGAAGCGTCAAGGGGAGAAGGCTTCCCCCTTCGAACTTAGTTTATCTTCGATGCAGAGCAGATCGCCCAAGTGGTCGGCGCGAGGACCGTGGTTTCCCCTTAGAGGCGAGAAGGCTTCCTACCCGAGGCCTTCCAGCCGTGGATGGGTCCTCCTTCGACGTGTCGGGCGGTCGGCCTGCTTATACTAGATATACTAAGTGGCGAGGGGGGAAGACTTCGAACTTTGTTTATTTCCGATGCAGAGCAGACCGCCCTAGTGGTCGGCGAGAGGAACCGTGGGTCCCTTAGAGGCGAGAAGGCTTCCTACCCGAGGCCTCCGAGCCGTGCATGGTTCCCTCTCGACTTGTCGGGGCGGTTGCCATGATCACACTTTGATATAATCCGTCGCGGGGGTGTAGAATTCGAACTTTGTTTATTTTCAGTGCAGCGCAGACCGCCCCAAGGTGGTCGGCGAGAGGAACCATGGGTCCCTTAGAGGCGAGAAGGCTTCCAAGCCGAGGTCTGCGAGCCGTGGATGGTTCCTTCTCGACCTGTCGGGGCGGTCCCCCTGCTTTTCACTCTAATAAAATCCGTTGCAGGGGTGTAGGATTCGAACTTAGTTTATTTTCGATGCAGAACAGACCACTTTAGCGGTCGGTTGGAGGACAGTAGGTCCCCTAGAGGCGAGAAGGTCTTGGATGGTTCTCCCTCGGTGTACTTGGAGATTGAGAAAAATGACAAAGTCCCTTTATGTAGCAAATCACAATTGCACTACCTAAGTCCTGACGACTACACTACAACTAGCATTTTCACATGCTCAACAGAAAAAAAATTTACAAAGTCCGTAAACGTAGGATATCACATTCAAGCCGACTTTCTCCTCGCAAAGCGACCGCCGCCTTGTTCGCGGCGATATTCCCCGTAATCTACCCCTAAGCCGGAACCTTCAACCTAACTCTTACCCTTACGCTTGCCCTTAGCCCAAACACCCCATGCAAACTTTTCGTCTCTATCCCTGTCCCCTTCCGTAGATGTAAACCTTTTCCCTTAACCAAACCCCTTACCTTAAGCCTAACCCTAACTAACCGTAACCCTAACCCTAACCTAACCCTAACTATAACTCAAACTATAACCCTAACTAAAGCTAACCCTAGCCTAAACTAACCCTTACCCTAACCCTAACCCTAACTAGCCCTAACCCTTACCCTAACTAGTCCTAAACTTAAATAACCCTTACCCTAACCCTAACCCTAACCTAACCCTTACCCTAACTAACCCTAATCCTAACCAACCCTAAACTAACCCTAACTAGCCTAACCCTAACCCTAACCGTACCTAACCCTAACCGTAACTAACCTTAACCCTAACCAACCCTTAAACTAACCCTAACTAACCCTAACTACCATTAACCCTAACCCTAACCCATTACCGTAACTAACCCTAACCCTAACCGTAACTAACCCTAACCCTAACCTTAACCCTAGCTAACCCTAACCCTAACCAGCCCCAGCCCTAACCAACCCTAACATTAACCCTATCCCTAATTCAACCTAGCCCTAACTACCCTTAACCCTAACACTAACCGTAACTAACCCTAACCCTAACTTAACCCTAACTTAACCAAAACCCTAACCCCAACTTACCCTAACCCTAACCCTAGCTAACCCTAACCCTAACCTAACCTAACCCTAACCCAAACTTACCCTACCCCTAACTTAGCCCGAACCATAACCCTAACTTACCCTAACCCTAATCCTAACAAACCTTAACCCTAACCAACCCTAACCCTAACCTTAATAACCCTAACCCTAACTTACCCTAACCCTAACCCTAGCTAACCCTAACCCTAACCTAAGCCCAACCCTAACCTAACTAACCCTAACCCTAACTTAACTCTAACCCTAACTTACCCTAACCCTAACAAACCTTAACCCTAACTAACGCTAACTCTAACCTTAATAACCCTAACCCTAACTAACCCTTACCCTAACCCTAACCAAAACTATAACCCTAACTTAAAACTTAACCCTATACCGTTACCCTAACCCTACCTTACCCTCGACTTTACTCCTAACGCCATACTGTAACCTTACTCAACAAACAGCCAGTCTCTATCTACCGGCGTTCCGAAGATAGAGTCATGTGATATCCTACGTTAAAGGTTTTTCCCTGAAAAACACCCCGAGCCCTGCCCTGATCACTCTCAAATTTCGCATCAAGGCCTATGACCGACCATTTTCGAAGCCCAAGGCCATGCAACAACAGGTTTGCAGTGGCGATTGGGCTAAGGTATATGGTTAAGGTTGTAGCGAGGGTTAGGGCTGGGGTTGGCTTTAAGGCGAGGTTCCGGCTCCAGATTAAATCAAGAGGAAAGCTTCCCCGACGAATTCATCGGCGGCAGCGGCCTTCCTTTGAATTTTTCCCTTAAAAATGACATCTCTGGAACGCAGCGGGACAGAGATGCCAGGTTTGCTGTTGTGATTGGGCTAAGGTATAGGGTAAAGGTTGTGGCCAGGTTTAGGGTTGGGGTTGGCTTTGAGACCATGTTCCGGCTTGAGGGTAGTTCAAAGGGAAAGCTTCCCCGACGAATTCATCGGCAGCGGCGGCCTTCCCTTGAATTTTCCTCCTGAAATTGACATCTCCGGAACGGAAAGGGATAAAGACGCCAGGTTTAGGGTGGCGACTGGGCTAAGGTATAGGGCTAAGGTTGTGGCCAGGGTTAGGGTAGGGGTTGGCTTTAAGGCCATACTCCGGCTTGAGGGTAGTTCAAGGGGAAAGGTTCCCCGACGAATTCATCGGCAGCGGCGGCCTTCCCTTGAATTTTTCTACCCGAAATTGACATCTCCGGAACGTAGCGGGATAGAGACGCCAGGTTTGCTGTGGTGATTGGGCTAAGGTATAGGTTTAGGGTTAATGTTAGGGTTAGTTAGGGTAAGGGTTAAGCTTAGGTTTAGTTAGGGTAAGGGTTAGGTTAGGGTTAGGGTTAGGGTAAGGGTTAGTTAAGTTTAGGGCTAGTTAGGGTAAGTGTTAGGGTTAGTTAGGGTTAGGGTTAGGGTAAGGGTTAGTTTAGGCTAGGGTTAGGGTAAGTTAGGGTTATAGTTTGGGTTATAGTTAGGGTTAGGTTAGGGTTAGGGTTAAGGTTAGTTAGGGTTAGGGTTAGGGTAAGGGGTTTGGTTAAGGGAAAAGGTTTACATCTACGGAAGGGGGCAGGGATAGAGACGAAAAGTTTGCGTGGGGTGTTTGGGCTAAGGGCAAGCGTAAGGGTAAGGGTTAGGGTAAAGGTTCCTGCTTAGGGGTGGATTACGGGGAATATCGCCGCGAACAAGGCGACGGTCGCTTTGCGAGGAGAAAGTCGGCTTGAATGTGATATCCTATGTTTACGGACTTAGTAATTTTTTTTCTGTTGAGCATGTGAAAATGCTACTTGTAGTGTAGTCGTCAGGACTTAGGTAGTGCAATTGTGATTTGCTACCTAAAGGGATATTTCTCAATCTCTAAGTACACCGAGGGAGAACCATCCACGACCTTCTCGCCTCTAGGGGACCTACTGTCCTCCCGCCGAACGCTAAGGTGGTCTGTTCTGCATCGAAAATAAACTAAGTTCGAATCCTACACCCCCGCAACGGATTTTATTAGAGTGAAAAGCAGGGGGACCGCCCCGACAGGTCGAGAGGGAACAATCCACGGCTCGCAAACCTCGGCTTGGAAGCCTTCTCGCCTCTAAGGGACTCACTGTCCCCAAGCCAACCGCCAAGGCAGCCTGCTCTGCATTGAAAGTAAACTAAGTTCGAATTCTACACCCCCGCGACGGATTATATCTAAGTGTGATCAGGGCGTCCGCCCCGACAAGTCGAGAGGGAACCATCCAAGGCTCGGAGGCCTCGGGTAGGAAGCCTTCTCGCCTCTAAGGGACCCACGGTTCCTCTCGCCGACCACTTTGGGGCGGTCTGCGCTGCATCGAAAATAAACTAAGTTCAAAGTCTTCCCCCTCGCGACTTAGTATGTCTAGTATATGCAGGCCGACCGCACGACACGTTGAGAGAGGACCCATCCGCGGCTGGAAGGCCTCGGGTAGGAAGCCTTCTCGCCTCTAAGGGGAAACCACGGTCCTCTCGCCGACCACTTGGGCGATCTGCTCTGCATCGAAGATAAACTAAGTTCGAAGGGGGAAGCCTTCTCCCCTTGACGCTTCTTCTCTCCCAGCCAGACCCTCTATCTTATATATATATACTATGTATATATTATAGTCCGCGCCTCCGAGGGGAAGATTTGTCACCCTCGCGACGTTTTCTATTGTGAGGCAATAAAAAACGACTTAGTCCAACAGCCGACCCCACACACGCGTATCCACCGAGGCTAAGTCACCCTTTCGACGGTGAGATGTGTCCGTCTTTTGCGGACAAATCTACTAGTCAAAAGGCTTAGTCTCAATAGATCGCAGTGAGGTGGATGCTCTACTAAGTACGACACCCCGACAGAGAGCTAGGTCGTCTACGAATGATTTTACACCTCTGCTTCGCATGGGGTGGATATTGCTTCGACCCACTACAGCAAAGTCAGCTGCAGTTGATGGTCGTTTGCTGTGGCTTAACCATCGAGGACGCCTGCTTGGTCCGTCCCCATTTATCGTTGCCTCCCAAGGCTGAGATGCATAAAGTATCGTTACATTTTTGGTCGAGAGTATGAAAATTTTATGTTCAAACATATATCGTACTATTTTTATATTTCTCTGTCGTTCAACGAACTGATTTGAGTAGAGTCATCGTTCAAAGAAAAGTTAATATATAAACAAGCCATAGATATATCATTAAATGCCTTAGAATGGATCATTAACAATTCAGAGACTTAAATTTAAGCCAACAAATGCAATGTTTTATATAGACTGCGGTTTGGAGTGCTAAAGCCAAAACAGGCAGTTGAACGTCAGACGGGCAGATATACTTACAGTTGTTGCAAGAGATCTCTCGGGTGAACTGTAAAAATAAAATAAAATTATTATATTTAATCTTGCTTGCTCTCAATATGATTTAGCTTACAGTAAAATAAAATGTTGGGTGTGCCAAATATAGATCTTCACTATAATATATAGAAGTTGGAATTGATGCCTTGGGCAGGGAGTTTTTGTCTCGCCCGGGACGAGAGGCATTGGCGTGCAAAGCATGACGACAGCGGTAGAGGTGATGGTGTAAACTTTTATTAAATACAGGATATTTTAAAAACGTTTTTTTTTTGTCTAGAGACTGTAATCAATGTGCCGACGTACGAACATCTAACTGGGTCCACACTTGTTCATATTCTGGTATGAGAGCTTACGCCCAAGTTTTCAATTAAGGGAAAAAAATATCATTTTAAATCAAGTTTTATTTTATATTAACGGTGTAATTAAACAATTTAAAGGCATGTCCAGTTACATTTGTTTTTTATAATTTTAAACTAAAGTACAGTCCGTTACAAGACATTTAATATTAATATAAGCACATTGGTCATTGGGTACGTTTTTAAAATACTTTGTTCTATGTTCACCATATTTTGAATCACCAACCTCCTTAAGTGTTTGTTATCTTACCTCCATCTTTAATGGTGGTCTGACTGTATCCAAAATGATAGTGAACAGTTTTTTAAACATTTATTTTGCCATATTTATCTCGATATAGCTGGAAACTTTCATTATTTCGCCTTAATTTAAATTAAGTTGTTGCTTTAGAAGACCATATATTGCGAAAAAGAAGGCAATTTAGAATTATTGCACGATAACTTTACTGACTAAAGATTTTGTCGACATAATTCTTCGCGATTTAATTAATTGTCGCGTTTTTTAAAGCAACATATTATTTAGGTGACTAAAAATAAAGCGACTTAATGCTTTCTAAGGCATTTTGTTGCAAAAAATAAATCGCTTTTATGAGAAATAAGGCAATTTCTCGTAAAAAATTTCATCGCGATTTTGAATTATAAGGATTAAAATGAGGGCAATATACGCTTCCGTAGGAAGTATGTAAGTGCCATCAATTTTGTAAAGATGTCAAGATAATTTATCATGATATTTAGATTTCTAAGTTGACATGGCATGATACTTATCATGCTAACTTGACATTTTAACTTACACGAAATCGACTTAACCAGATAAATATCATGATAATTTAAATAATAAGTTGACATAATTATCTTGTTTTCTTACTAAAGAGTCGTGATAATGCTAACAAGTGCCATGTTTTTTTTTAAGATGCCACGAAAATTTATCAAGATATTTTTATTATAAACTCGACTTTACAAAACTTTTCATGCTAACTTGACATTTTAACTTACACTAAGTCGACTTAACCAGGTAATTATCATGATAATTTTATTAATATGTTGACATAATTATCTTGTTATCTTGCTTTAAAAGTCATGATAGTGCTCGGAAACTGACATCTTCTTGTTGTAAAGCCCGCGATTGGCGCGAAACAGCACAGTTCAACGTGTCTACCGTGGCAGGTTGGAGACAATGAGTGCGGACGAAATGGTAAGTTTGTCTTTCATCTGTTCAAATCATACGCTAAAAAATCCCAATATTTTAGTTTCTGCACTTTCATTTTGTAGTGTAGAGTCTGTAGACCTAAGACGTGCTCAACTCCTTGACTTGAGTAAAACCACGTGCAATGGCCGCTCCCTAAATGGTAATTTTGAATAATTAGGCGGTGTTGGTGTTCTATTATTAAATTAAGGTTCTCTTGATAATTCCTGGTCTGAGACTAAGATTAACTGTACTTGCAAAGTCGCACTTACATGTATTCGGACACCTCACGTTTCATGTAATGAATTTTTCTCAATTTTATTTATGTGTTGCTTATAATGTGAACAAAAAGTGTGCCAAAGTATTCAACTTGCTTAGTCGTAACTGAATTTTACAACAAAATAGTGCAATATTCATAAAATATTGTTTTAAAGCAAAAAGAAAGTTTCCCATGGAATTTAACATTGAAAGGGAGATAACTCTTGGTATTCAATATTTTTAAATCGTCCTATTATATGACCCCAGTGGATCTGACATTATATTTTTCCAAGTTGATGATTTATTTTTAACACATTTTAAAGGTTATTCGGTATTGGTACTTGATATTCACCACTTTGGATTTTTTGCTATTCTACACCATGTACACAGCAGAATTTTACTATGGGGAAATGCCCATTCAAACTTAAAATACAGTCACACAAAAACCCCTTGCATAAAATTATTTTTTATTTTTGGTTTTAGGAACGACTCGCAAAGATGCAGTACTGTGCAAATTTTGGTTGAAAAATTCAAACGTTTTGAGTTTTACAAAAATCCATTACATGAAACGTGGTTTAAATACAGTAGTAAACGTTGAACCGTGGGCTCTATTGGCTAAAATACCCAGTTAGCCCTTTTGGCTTTTACTTTTGGATAATCGTAAGCCATAGGGCCTACCTTTAATACTGGAACATAATTGACTTTTTGGATTTGATATAATCCCATACCGTGACAACCCTACCGATTTAGGCGGTAGACTACCGAATTTGAACCCATTCTACCGCCTACCGGTTTTCTCTGATGTATCTACCGATTTTTGAAAGAATTGCCACTCAAAAATAAAAAATGGATATCATTGTAAAACATTAAAGTTGGATGCACAATTTTCCAGGTAAGAAAGTCAACTGAACACAAAGCATCAGCCACAAAAACAAATATCAACAACAACAAAGATATCAGGAATAGTTGGAAGTGGTATTGTTAATAAAA